>CAUYPK010116717.1:0-86661 GCA_963574355.1 Loris lydekkerianus | reverse complement strand
TGGGGAAAGGAGGCGAGGGATGAGGTGGTGTGATGGGTGGTAACAGGGTTGGGCCAATGGCATAGTACCACGTCGGCTGTATCTAGGTTGAGGCAGTTTCAGGCCCGGCCTTGCTGAGTCATTGCTACGTGGAAGTAGCTTGATCGATGTACTTCTAGTCAGGCTCGGGAAGTTGCACTAGGCCTCAGACACATGGCAGGACCCAACAAGGGTTTGGGAGCGTTTAAAAGCTTTGTCTTCAATGTCAGAAATCCTTTCTTCTGCTTTCTCCTTTCTGTTACTGAGGGATTCTACTGTGTTTCTCAGATCTTTGAGGGATGCTACTTCTTGTCTCAATGTGTCAAAATCTTTAGTCATTTAGTCTTTGAATCCATTGAATTTTTGAGATAACTTTTGGAATTCTAATTCAATCTTGTTTGCTATCCAGATCCTGAATTCAGTTTCTGACATCTCAGCTATTTGTTTGTGCATGGGGTCTTGTGTTGTTTCTGCCCCATTGACCCTTGGGGGGGGTGGTTGATCTACACTGATTATTCATATTGCCAGAGTTTTTCTGTTGATTTCACCTCATGATTGTTTTTCGCCGTTGCCTCTGGCCGTGGTCAGAGTTGGGGAGGTGTCTCTCCAAGATTAGACCCCAGCAGGTTCACTGTATTATTGCTGGATCTTTGTAGGGAGTGACCCTGTGTAGTTCCTCTGGGGCTGCTGTAGCTAGGGAGCTGTAGTTGTGGAAGCAGCTCCAGTGTGTGACACACCCAAATCCAGCAACAGGGCTGGGGGTGGTGTGCACGGTTTTGGGAGTGCCTGGTGCCCAGTGACTTTGGCACAGAGAGCCCAAGACTCCAGCAGTCTCTGGCTAGGAGAAGGGCTCTGCCCAGAGGCAGGGAGGCTCCAGGGGGCATTCAGCTAGCAGAGTCCCTGGCTAGATGATCAGGCTAGTGTGGAGGCTGGGAGGACACAGGAGGGAGGACGCAGGGTTGCGTGGCTCCCGCAGTTCCTAGTCAGAAAATACGGAGGCCCGGTGGGTGCAGGTCACCAGTCGAGGGTCGCTGCACAGCTCTTATGGAGGTCTGGGCAGTACCAAGCCCAGGAGTTTCAGGTTGGTTTGAGCTGTGACGTCATGGCACTCTACCCAGGGGAACAGCCCAAGGCTCCAGTGTGCCAAAACCGTCTCACTCTGCCCCTAACCTTTAGGGCTGTAAGACAGCTCACTGCCCGCCTTTAGGTTGCTCAGTCACTAGGTTACTTTGTCCCGCCATAACCTTGCTCTGGGACCCTGAGGGCAGAGCTTGCCAGAGCAGTTTTTTCCCAATGACTTCCTGCGCCCAGCTCAGTGGCTCAGTCTCGGGCCCCAGACAATGCCCAACATTCTACGCACTCCTGCTCAAGCTCTCCCCAAGGCAGTTCAACTGATTGCCAAGTCCCAGAACATCAAAACAGTTCACACGTAAGGCCCTTTCGGTTTGCAGTCTCACTGCTGCTTGTACTCACAGTTGCCTGGGTGATTAGGTTAATCCAACACATGCAATCACTTGCCAGTTCTCCACTGTTTTTGTCCTCCTCTTGGGGTCCAGAAGTCCCTTGCTGGCTCCCTGTATCCTCAAAGGGATGATTATAGGCAGATCCCACCGGCCAGAGATGCCTGGACTCCTGCCTCCCCAGACTCACTGTGCCCAGTTTCAGGGAAGCTGTTACTTGGCCGCCATCTTTAATCCTCTCCTGCTGACTTTGTTTTCTTCAGCTTATGATTTTATAATGTTCCTGCTAACACTTTATGGGAATTGGTGAGTGACAATAAGGGAGATTGTTCTGGAACTGCTTAGCAGTGTTGGAGAGCTTTGCTTCTTCTTAACGTTATAGAGCCTGGGAAGTCCAAGATCAAAGTGCGAACGTCTGGTGAGGTCCTTCTTGCTGGATCCTCCCGTGACAGAAGGAGAAAGGATGAGGAGGCAATAATTTCTTCAAATGGCATTTTTGCATCTTACTCTTTCTCTTCTCCCTTTTGGACTCTAAAGCCATCAGTGTTAAATCTTTTGGTACGTATGTATGTATGTATGTATGTATTTATTTATTTATAGACAGTCTCACTTTGTCTCCCTCAGTAGAGTACAGTGGCATCATAGCTCACTGCAACCTGAAACTCTTAGGCTCAAGTGATTCTCTCCACGTTGAGTCACTGGGACTATAGGCACCTTCCACAGCACTTGGCTGTTTTTAGAGATGGTGTCTTTCTCTGGCTCAGGCTGGTCTTGGAACTCCTGAACTCAAGTGATCCCCCTACGTTGGCCTTCCAGAGTACTAGGATTACAGATGTGAGCCACAGGGCCCAGCTTGTATCTTTTGGCATTTTCCACAGGACCCTGAGATTATGTTTATTGCTTTTCTTCCCCTTGTGTTTCCTTGTATTCAGATTGGATGGAGAATTTCTGTTGATTTATCTTCAGTTTCACTGATCTTTTCTAAAGTAATTTTCATTCTGCTATAGAGCCCATTAGTGAATTTTAATTTCATTGTAGTTTGCAGGTCTAAATTTTTCATTTAATGTTTTTTTCTATTTCCTGTTGTTTTAATGAGAATTTCTAATTTATCTTTAACAGTGTTCTTCCATACTTTTTGAGCATGATTACAGTAGCTATTTTCAATTTGTGATAATCCAACATCTATTTCACCTCAGGATTATTGTTGTTGATTTTTCTTTTCCCTTGGGATTTGAAGTTTTGGATTTTGGATTGTATTTAGGAGATTATGAATATTATGTGTTGAGATTCAAAATCTTATTTAAAACTATAGAAGACTGTTAATTGTACTTTTAAGCAGGTACTTGACCTGATTAGGTTTAGGGTGCAGTTCTAGCACTCCTTTTATAATTTGTGGCTCCAGTGTCAGTTGTGTTTTCTAAGCCTTTGCAGTGCCATTAGGATCTGTCTAGTGTCTGCTGTCCAGTAGCATACTTGGTACCTGGCTAGTGCTCTAGCTGTATAAAATTCTGGAAGCTTTTGATATGTTACTTATTGTAAAATTTATACATGGTAAGATTATTGTTGAGTCCAACATGTAGGAGAGACTGTGTATATTATATTTATATGGTAAAAATTCTGGTACTTATCTGTTCTGCACGTATATGTACCAACAATTCTTAGATGTTAAATAATTAGGTGAAAACAATAAGCATACAAAACAATTTTGTGGATTGCTATTTGCCTTCCAAAAAGACTGAACCAATTTGTACTTCACCAGCAAAGCACATAGTTAGTGTTTCTCTATAATGTTGCCATTTATTACTCTTCTTTGTAATCTTTGTGACTATAACTGAAAATATCTTTAATTTGCATTTCATTAAGTAATAGTGCAGTTAAACTCATTATTGTTAAGATGAGTTCACCTCAATATGTACAATCATGATTGAAATCCCGGCAGACTTTTTTTGGACATTAACAAGCTAATTCTAAAATCTATGTGGAAAGGCAAATGAACTAGAAGAATCCCCAAAATTTGAAACTGTGAATAAAAAAGTTGAGAATTTACACTACCCAATTTTAAGTCTTACTATAAAGCTACATATATCAAGCCTGTGTGATAACTAGCCAAAGGTTAGACACATAGTTCAATGAAACAGAATAACAAATCCAGAAATAAACCCATGCAAATATAGTCAACCGATTCTTGGCAAAGTTTAAAATGAAATTTAGTAAAGGACAGTCTTTTCAATAAATGGTGCTGAACAATTGAATATCTCTTTGTAAAAAGAAATGAACTTCAGCATCTACCACACATCATATACGTATATATATATAAACTCCAAATATATAATAGACCCAAAATGTACAACATAAAACTATAAAACTTCCAGAAGAAAACGTAAGATAAAATCTCCTGCACGTTGAGTAAGGGATGAGTATTTAAAATTTGTACGAGAAGTATAATTCATTTTAAAAAAATTGACAAATTGGGCTTCATCAAAATTTCAAGTTTTTGTTTTGAAAGGCCTTGTTACAAGAATGAAAAAACAGCCTCTGAGTGGGAGAAAATATTAGGAAATTGAGTATCTGACAGAGGATTTCTGTCTAAGAGTATACAAAGAACTTAACAGTAAGTGTGATAGGCAGAATAATCCTCCTCCAAAGATATCTATATCCTAATTCAAAATGGAGTGATAAGAGAAAAGGAAGTGGGAGTGACTTGATATTAACTCAATCCAGTGATACAGGCTTTGAAGATGAAGGAAGAGAAACATGAACCAAAAACTGTGGGTGATTTCTAGAAACTAGAAACGATGTGGAAACATTTTCCATCTAGAACCTCCAGAAGGGGACAGTCTTGCTTGACACCTTGATTTTAGCCCAATGAGACATGTGATAAACTTCTAGCCTACTACAATTGTAAGGTAGGCTAGGAAGTTGTAAATAATGCAAGTCATAGCATTAATGATAATTTGTTATAGCAGCAATAGGAAACTAATACAGTAAGAAAATGAACAACCCAAATTAAAACAAAAATAAAAACAAAAAACAGGCATAAGACATGAATAGATACTTCACCAGAAAGAGATAATGGATGGCAAACAAGGATGTGAAAAGATGGTTAACATCATTTATGACTAGAGAATGCACATTAAAACCACAATGAGATATTCCTGCACAGTTGTTAGAATTGTTAAAAATAAAAAATGTATATATTTGACGGTACTAAATATATACAGTAAGGAACTAGAACAAGAACTTTCATTCATTGCTAGTGGTAATCCAAAATGGTGTAGCCACTTTGGAAGACAGTTTGACAGTTTCTTATTTAGCATTCCTAAGTATTTATTCAAGAGAATTGAAAACATTCATTCACACAAAAACCTATATGTGAATATTGTAGCAGCTTTATTCATAATAGCCAAAACTAGGACAACCAAGTTGCATCCTAGAGAAGGTGAATGCATAAACAACAGGTGAGTGTTCCACGCAATGGAACAGTACTCAACAGCAAAATGAAATGAGTTGGTTATTCATGCTGCAACACAGATAAATACTCTATACATTTTGCTAAGTGAGCAAAGCCAGAACTAAAAAGCAATGATTCTAAAGCCTATACTTGATAGTATGTCATATAAATGGCGTGATTCCATATGCCACTTGAAAAAGCAAAGCTAATAATAAGGACAGAAAACAGATTGGTGGTTACCAGGGGATAGGGGAGGGAGGAGTGTCTTGACTATAAAAGGGTAGTGATTTGATTTTGACAAATGTACCTTGGTTACATAAGATGCTCATACATCAGGAGAAGCTGAATAAAGGATATCTGGGAATTCTGTATATTATCTTTGCACCTTTCCTATAAATTTAAAAGTATTCGAAGAGAAAATGTTAATTAAAAAGATACTTTCTATCAAAATATTTATGGAAGTGAGTAAGAATCTCTCTCTTTATTGATCATCCTTTATGAAGTGCCTGTTCTACTCTCTGTCAGTTTTGTTGGGTGTACTTTTACGTGTTAGATGTCTTTGATTTTATCAGTGTATGGACTTGTTCGGGGCTCTTCATAAATTGTATCGATAACTAGAAAAGCTTGTTTATATCCATTTATATAAGATTTTTGAGATTTTGTTCTGAAAGAGTGATTTTAAAGGATTCCTTTTGTCTTCTCCTTGGCTTTGTTCAAATACTATCTCACAAAATCCTTATTAAGTATGATATGTTTACTTTGCAGATTAAGAAAAAGTGAGACTTGGGGGTTAATAACTTGACATATCTTTAATATATAAAGAATAAGATTTAAATCCAGTTCTTGCTTTTGTCTCTCTTCTGTCAAGTAATGATAAATTGCCTTTCCTGTAGTATAATCAGTAAATTTCAGATAAATTATTTTTGACTATTTAAATCCAAGTAAAAAACATTTACAAAATATAAAATAAAAAGCTATATGTTTTTCTATTTGTAAATTTGCCTACTTGATTAAAGAAACCATATATTAGGAAAAATTTAAAACTAGATTGGTCAAATGAACAAATTAAAGAAGTTGTCAAAAAAACCATTGAACTTTTCAGTTTTTCTTAGAAAAGTATATAGCAATGAAATGGTATATGCTGATGTTAAGAAGTTTGAAATTAGTTAATATGATTATTGGTTGCAATTTGTTGAATTTTCATGTAAAAAAGGGAGGATAATATTGTCTAAGACTAGAATTATATTTAATGGTTCAAATAAAGCTACCCTTAACATTTGCTTTTCTGAAAAACAGTTCATTGTAGTCTTTAGGACTAACCCATGGGTTTGAGTCTCAGCTTTGCTTCTTAATTGTGTTTTGTTATAATCTCCAGTGTGTGTATTATCTCCTGTCTCATCCTTGTAAGTAATGAAAGCATATCTGCACATATCTTAATCCCTCATCTGGAACTCCAAGGAAAAAAGACGTTCAGTGTCAGCAGATTGTAGTGAAATAATCTGTACAAATTTCTTTTGGTGCCTAAATAACATCTCCATATAATAAAAGGCAGTCTTTTGGGTTAAAAGCTTATCATCTAAGAGATAAGTTACATTGGAATATGATTATGCAATACTACATTATCAACTAAGTATAGATTGTATTTTATTTTTTTCCTTCTAATTAAATCACAGCTGTGTGTATTAATGCATTTATGGGGTAAAGTGCACTGGTTTTATATATAATTCGAAATACAACAAACTGGGTAACATAGACTTCACTGCACTTTCTTAATTATTGTGTTAAGACATTTATACTCTACATTTAGTAGATTTGACATCTACCCTTATAGGTGTGGTCCAACCAATTACCCTCCCTCTACTCATCCTCCCATCTCCCTCCGTCTCCTATTACCCCTTCATCTTGGGCTATAGTTGGGTTATAGCTTTCATATGGAAGTGTGGGTGATTGTATATTGGTTTTATAGTACAGCTGAGTACATTGGATACCTTTTCTTCCATTCTTGAGATACTTTACTAAGAAGAATATGTTCTAGCTCCATCCATGTAAACATAAAAGAGGTAAAATTTCTATCTTTTTAAAGGCTGCATAATATTCCATGGTGTACATATACCACAATTTATTAATCCATTTGTGGGTCAGTGGTTACTTGGGCTTCTTCCATGACTTAGCAATTATGAATTGGGCTGCACTAAACATTCATGTGCAAATATCTTTGTTATAAAGTGATTTTTGGTCTTCTGGATATATACCTTAGTAGAGGAATTGCAGGATCGAAGGGCATCCCTAAGTGATCTCCAAACTTCTTTCCAAAAGGAACATATTAATTTGCATTCCCACCAGCAATGCAGAAGTGTTCCCTTTTCTCCCTTTTGCCAACATCTGTAGTTTTGGAATTTTGTTATGTGGGCTAATCTTATTGGAGTTAGATAATATCTCAAAGTGGTTTTGATTGGCATTTCTCTGATGATTAAGGATGATGAGCTTTTTTTCATATGTCTGTAGGCCGTGTGCCTGTCTGTTTTCTAGAATCTTATTAAATATTTTTGCATCTATATTTATTAAAGAAATTGGTCTGTAGTTTTCTTTCCTTGTTGGATCTTTTCCTGGTTTGGGGATCAGGGTGATATTTGCTTTGGCTAAGACCTTATATGAAGATTCCTTCATATTCATGGAAACAAAAAACCTGCACCATTTAACTAGGGACCTGCTTTATGGACACTCATCACATACAGATAGTACACTTAAGTTCCTAAGATAACCATATCTCTTAGTCCAATTCAACAACCATTCCAGTTCACTACCATTAACTGAATACTTAGCAAGGTAGGTTCAAATCCCTATTTTATAAGTGAAGAATCTGAGTAACCCAGAAATAAAATATTTTGCCCAGAGTCATTACTGAGTGATAGCTTGAATCTCCTCTTGGTCCTGTTAGAAATTAAAATTATTCATAGTCAAGCATGGATTTCTTTTATCAAATAAATGCCCTGCTGTCTCTTCTACTCTTAGTTCATTTCCTGGTCTCAAGAATGCAAGCATTGGTCTTGCAAACAAATCCTAGCCGCAATTACTGATTTAATATGGGCATATGAACTGAGTTCCATCCATGTCAATGAGGATTGAGTTGTGAGACCTGTTGAAATCTCAGGAATACCTCATTTTATTATGCTTCGCAGATAAGAACTTTTTTTTTTTTTTTTTTTTTTTAAACAAATTGAGGATTGTGGTAACCTCATGTTCAACAAGTCTGTAGGTGCCATTCTTCCAAATAGCATGTGCTGTGATATGTCCCTGTGTCACAGTTTGATAATTCTTGCAATATTTCAGACCTTTTCATTATTATATCTGCTAATGGTGATATGACCAATGGTCTCTGATGTTAATGTTGGAATTGTTATGGGTTGCCCCAAACCATGCCCTTATAGGGCAATGAACTTAATTGATAAATATTCTTGCGTTCTGACTGCTACATGAATTGGCCATTCTACTGTCTATCTTCATTTCCTAGGGCCTCCCTAGTTCCTAAGACACAATAATATTGAAATTAGGCCAAATAACCCTAGAATGGGTTCAAAAAAAAGAAAAGGTTACATGTCTCTCACTTTAAATCAAAGCTAGAAATGATAGGCTTAGTGAGAAAGGCACCATTGCAGGCGGAGATAGGCTAATAGCTAGGTCTCCTGTGCCAAATGATTAGCCAGATTGTACATACAAAGGACAAGTTCTTGACGGAAATTAAAGGCTCTACTCCAGCAAACACAAAAATGATAAAACTGAGAAAGATTTGCTGGTCTGGCTAGAAGATCAAACCAGCCACAACATTCCCTTAAGCCAGAGCTTAATCCAGGCCAAGAGCCTAACTCTCTTCAATTCTGTGAATGCTAAAAGAGGTGAGGAAGCTGCAGAATAAAAGTTGAAAGCTTGCGGAAGTTGGGTCATGAGGTTTAAGGAAAGAAGCCATCTCCATAACATAAAGGCTCAAGGTAAAGCAGCAAATGCTTTTAGAGAAGTTGCAGCAAGTTATCCAAAAGATGTAGCTAAGGTAATTGATGAAAGTGGCTACACTAAACAATAGATTTTTAGTGTAGACAAAATAACCTTCTATTGGAAGAAGTTGCCAGCTAGGATTTTTATGACTAGAGAAGAGAAGTCAAGGCCTGGCTTCAAAGCTTGAGAACAAGCTAACTTTCTTGTTATATGCTAATGTAGCTGGTTACTTTAAGTTGAAGCCACTGCTCATTTACCAGTCTGTAAATCTGGGGATCCTTAAGAATTATATAAATCTACTCTGCTGGTGCTGTGTAATTGGAACAACAAAGCCTGGACAACAGAACATCTTTTACAACATGGCTTACCAAATATTTAAAACCTGCCATTGAGACATACTGCTTAAAAAAAATGATTCTTTTGTAGCATGGTATATGGAATATATTAAATCCACTTTTCGGGACTGCAGCTCAGAAAAAAGATTCTTTTCAAAATGTTACTGATCATTAACTATGCACTTGGTCACTCAAGAACTCTGACAGAGATTTCCCTGCATACAAGGAAATTAATGTTGCCTGCCAACATAGCATCCATTCTGCAGCCCATCAAGGAGTAATTTTGACTTTCAGTTTTTCTAATTGAAAGTACATTTTGTAAGGCAATAGCTGCCATGGGTAGTGATTCCCCTAAGGACCTGGACAAAGTAAATTGAAAACATTCTTGGAAAGAGTCACTATTCTAGATATTATTAAGAACCTTCCTGATTGCTGGGAAGCCAAAATGTCAGCATTGATAGGAGTTTAGAAGAAGTTGATTCCAACTCTCATCCTAGACTCTGATGTCTGTAATTGCACACTCTTAAGTGAAAGTTTACCCTTTATTTAACTACCACTTGTAGGTGGGAATATGTGATATTATCCTTATTTGTGTCTGAGTTGTTTCACTTATGATAATGCCCTCCAGCTTCACCTATGTTGCTGCATAAAAAAACTTCATTTTTTTTTGTGTGGCAGAATAGTATTTCTTTTTTTATATATTTACCACATTGTCTTTATCCGGTCATTTGTTGATGGAATGCTTAGGTCAGTTGCTTATCTTTGCAATGGTGAATAGTGCTTTGATAAACATATTAATACAGGGTTGGTTTTTTTTTTTTTTTGACATAATGGTTTCTTTTTCTTTAGCTACCCACTCCTGATATCATTGGGTCAAATTGTAGTTCTATTTTTAGTCTTTGACAAATAACCATACTGTTTTCCATAATGGCTATATTAATTTACATTTGCACCAAGAATGTATAAGCATGCTGTTTTCTCCACATCATTGCCAACTTCTGTTATTTTTTGTCTTTTTAATATCATAATAAGATGATATCTTCTTATGGTTTTGATTTTCATTTCTCTGATGATCAGTGACATTGAGCATTTTGTCATATGCTTTTTGGTCATTTGTATGTCTTCATCTGAAAAATGTCTGTTCATGTCCCTTGCCCACCTTTTAATGTGGTACTTTACTTTTTATTGTTGTGTTTGAATTTCTTGTAAATTCTGAATATTAGTCCCCTGTCAGGTGCATAGGTTGCAAATATTTTCATTCATTCTACAGGTAATTTCTCTTTTATTTTTTGCTATACAGGAGTTGTTTTTGTTGTTGTTGTTGTTGTTATTGTTGTCTTTGAGACAGTCTCACTGTGTCGCCCTCAGGAGACATCGCAGCTCACAGCAACCTCAAACTCTTGGGCTTAAGCGATTCTCTTGCCTCAGCCTCCCAAGTAGCTGGGACTACAGGTGCCTGCCACAATTCCTAGCTATTTTTTTGTTGTAATTGTCATGGTTACTTTAGCAGGCCCAGGCCAGGTTCGAACCTGCCATCCCTGGTGCATGTGGCTGGCACCCTAACCACTGAGCTATGGGCACTGAGCCTATATGGAAGCTTTTTACTTTTAATTAAGTCCCCCCAAATAATTTTTTTGTTCTTTTGCCTGTGCTTTTGAGGTATCGGTCATGAATTTTTGTCTAAAGCAATGTCCAGAAAGGCTTTCCCTAGGTTTTCTTCTAGTGTTTTTACAGTTTCAGTTCTTACATTTAATTCTTGTCTCCATCTTGAATTGATTTTTGTAGAAGGTGATAGATAGGAATACAGTTTTATTCTTCTGTATTTGGCACTCCAGTTTTCCCAGCACCATTAATAGTGTGTCTTTTATGCAGCATTTGTTCCTGTTGACTTTGATAAAGATCTGTTGGCTGTACATAGGTGACTTTATTTCTGGGTTCTCTATTCTGTCCCATTGATCCATGTGTCTAGTTTTATATCAGTTGTTTTGATTACTGTAGCCTCATATGATAATTTGAAGTCAGACAGTGTATTACCTCCAGCCTTATTCTTTTTACATAGGATTATTTTAGCTATTTGGGCTCCTTTTGGTTCCATATGATTTTTTTTTTTGAGACAGAGTCTCACTTTGTTGCCCTCAGTAGAGTGCTGTGGTGTCTTAGCTCACAGCAGCCTTCAATTCTTGGACTCAAGCAATTCTCTTGCCTCAGCCTCCCAAGTAGCTGGGAATACAGGTGCCTTCCACAATGCCTGGCTATTTTCAGAGACAGGGTCTCACTTCTGCTCAGGCTAGTCTCAAACCTGTGAGCTGAGGCAGTCCACCTGCCTCACCCTCCTAGAGTGCTGGGATTATAGGCATGAGCCATCATGCCTGGCCTTGGTTCCATATGAATTTAAAAAATTTTTTCCCTAATGCTGTGAAAAATGATGTTGGTATTTGGATATTGCAGCTGTGTGTTGTGTTGGATTGGACAGTACAGTCATTTTAATAATATTAAATCTTTTTATCCACCACCATGGGCTATTTTTCCTTTTGTGTGTTATCTCTAATTTTTTTCATTGGTGTTTTATAGTTTTTGTCATAAAGATCTTTTACTTCCTTGGTGAAATACATTCCTAGGTATTTCATTATTTTTTATAGCTATTATAAATGGTATTCCCTTTAATTTGGTTCTCACCTAGATCATTAGTGGTATGTAGAAATGCTACTACTTTGTTACATTGATTTTACATCCTGAAGCTTTACTGAATTCTTTATCAAATCTAAGAGGATTTTGGTGGACTTTTTTTTTTGCATTTACTTATTTTTATTTTATTATTTCAGATTCATTGAGGGTACAAAGAATAATGTTGCACTGATTGCATTTGTTAAAGACCCTCTTGCACTTGTGTCCTGCCCCCAAAAGGTATGCCATACACTATGATACCCCATCTTCCTCCCTCTTCTCTTCACCTCACTCTACATTCCCCTACACTCTACACCTCTCGTATTATCTTCATATTAGAATTGAGTACATTAGATTCTTGCTTCTCCATTCTTGTGATGATTTACTAAGAAGAATGTGTTCTACCTCCTTCCAGGTTAACACAAAAGATATAAAATCACTTCTGTTTTAGTGGCTGAATAGTATTCCATGATATACATATACTACAGCTAGTTAATTCATTCCTGGGTTGGAGGGCATTTGGGCTGTTTCCACATTTTGGCGATTTTAATTTGAGCTGCAATAAACAGTCTAGTGCAAATTTCCTTATGATAAAAGGACTTTTTTTTTCTTCTGGGCAGACTCCCAGTATTGGGATTGAAGGATCAATGGGAGCACTAATTTGAGTTCTTTGAGGACTCTCCATACTTCTTTCCAAAAAGGTTGTATTAGTTTGCAGTCACACCAGCAGTGTAAAAGTGTTCCCTTCTCTTCACATCCACGCGAGCATCTGCAGCTTTGAGACTTTGTGATGTGGGCCATTCTCACTGGGGTTAGGTGTTGTCTCCGGGTAGTTTTGATTTGTTTTGCATTTCACTGATGATTAGGGATGATAAACATTTTTTTCATATGTTTCTTAGCCATTTATCTTTCTTCTTTAGAGAAGATTCTATTCATGACTCTTGCCCAGTGATATATGGGATTATTGGTTCTTTTTTTGTTGATTAATTTGAATTCTCTATAGATCCTACTTCTCAAGCTTTTGTCCAGTTCATAATATCCAAATATCTTTTCCCATTCTGATAGTTGTCTATTTGCTTTGGTTGTTTCCTTAGCTGTACAGAAGTTTTTCAGTTTAATTAGGTCCCATTTACTTTTTGTTGTTGTTGCAATTGCCACAGAAGTCTTCTTCATAAAATCGTTCCACAGGCCAATATCTTCAAGTGTTTGCCCCACACTTTCATCAAGGATTTTTATTGTTTCTTGCCTTAGATTTAGATCTTTTATCCATCTTGAATCAATTTTTATAAGTGGTAAGAGACATATGTCCAGCTTCAGTCTTTTACATGTGGTTATCCAACTCTCCCAACATCATTTAGTAAATAGGGATTCTTTTCCCCAGTGTATGTTCTTGTTTGCTTTATCAAAGATCAGGTGGCTCTAAGATGTTAGTTGCATCTCATGGATTTCTATTCGTTTCAGATGTCAATGTCTCTATTTTTGTGCCAACACATACTA
This sequence comes from Loris lydekkerianus, assembly GCA_963574355.1. NCBI lineage: Eukaryota > Metazoa > Chordata > Mammalia > Primates > Lorisidae > Loris > Loris lydekkerianus. Next base: position 73,246 of record CAUYPK010116717.1, on the reverse strand, counting down.
TTTTGATCACTATTGCCTTGTAGTATAGCTGAAAGTCTGGTAGGGTGATACCCCCCAGCTTTGTTTTTATTACTCAGAATTGCCTTGGCTATATGGGGTGTTTTCTGCTTCCATATATAATGAAGCATTATTTTTTCCATATCTTGTAAGTGTGATGATGGTATTTTAATGGGGATTGCATTGAATCTGTAGATTGCTTTTGGTAGTACAGACATTTTGACAATGTTTATTCTTCCCAGTCGTGAGCATGGTGTATTCTTCCTTTTGTTAATATCTTCTGCTATTTCTTTTCTTAGGGTTTCATAATTTTCATTGTAGAGGTCCTTCACTTTTTTTGTTATGTACATTCTAAGATACTTCTTTTTTTCTTTCTTTGAAATACTGCGAAGGCCCTCCTCCCACCCCCTCTTTCTCCCCCTCTCTCTCCTCCCCCTCCCCCTCCACCTCACCATCAGTAAACTGCTGTGCCATCACAGCTCACAGCAACCTCAAACTCTTGGGCTTAAGCGATTCTCTTGTCTTGGCCTCCTGAGTAGCTGCGATTACAGGCGCCTGCCAGAATGCCCACCTGTTTTTTTGTTGTGGTTGCAGTTGTTATTGTTGTTTAGCTGGCCTGGGCTTGGTTCAAACCCGCCAGCCTTGGTGTTTGTGGCTGGCACCAAGCTCCCTTCTTTTCTTCTGATTTCCATATGTTTGAAATACTGTTTTCCATTTCTTAACCCTGAGTCTTGATTTGTCCTTCAAGACGAGGTATGTCTCCTGGAGACTGCATATGGATGACTTGTGCCTTTTCTTTTTTTTTTTTTTTTTTTTTTAATCCAGTCAGCCAGCCTGTGCCTTGTCAGTGGTGAATTCAGACCATTGACATTTATTGAGAGAACTGACAAGTGTGGTGAGGTTATATTCATCTTATTTTGTGAAAGTCTGTTACTTAGTTTTATCCTTTGCCCCATTGTGGAAACTAAGTTCTGACCTTTAGATTCTGGATATTTACTTTGCTGGTGGTCCATTGTGGTGCTCAGTGTTGAGAATAGGTCTGAGTATTTTCTATAGAGCTGATCTTGTGCCAAATTTCCTCAGTGTTTGTATATCCAGAAAAGATTTGATTTCTCCATCAATTTTTAGGTTTAGTTTAACAGGATACACAATTCTGGGCTGTAAATTATTTTGGTTAAGAATGTTGAAGATTGGTCTGAGCAAGAGTGAGACCCAATCTCCACAAAAAAATTAAAAAATTAGTTGGATGTAGTGATGCACACCTGTAGTCTCAGCTACTCAGGAGGATGAGGCAGAAGGGTACCATGAGCCCAGGATTTTGAGGTTGCAGAGAGCTAGTATGATGTCACTGCATTCTGGCCCAGACTACAGAACAAGACCATGTCTTATAAATAAATAAATGAGAGAAGAATCAGAGCAAGATGGTGGCCAAGTAACAACTTCCTTATAGCTGGGCAGAGTGAGTCTGAGGAGACAAGACTCCAGGCATTTATGGCTGCTGGGATCTGCCCATAAACATCCCTTTGCGGACACAGGGAGTGAACGAGAGACTTCTGGACCCCATGAGAAGGGCAAAAGCAGTGGAAAACTGGCAGTGGTTGCATGTGTTCGTTTGGCCTAATCCCGCAGACACCTGTTAAGTACAATAGCCAGTGAGATTGCAAACTGGAAAGGCCTTACCTGTGAACTATTTTCTTTTTTTTTTTTTTTTTTTTTTTTTGACTTGGCACTCAATTGAACTACTTTGGGAGAATTTGGGCAAGAGTGTAGAGTACTTTAAGTATTCTCTAGGGCCCCAGACTGAGCCACTGAGCCAGATGGAGCTAATAGTGTTTAGCTGTGGGCCGTGTGGAGCCATTGTGGGAGAACTGCCCCAGCAACTTCCGCCCTCGTGGTCACAGACTGAGGATCATGCTGGAGTAATTTTGTGACTTATCAGCCCAAAGGTGAGGACTGAAAGGCCTTATAGCCTTACCCCTCAGGAGCAGAGAGTGAGGCGGGTTTTGGCACACTGGGTAAGTGGATAGCCACTTCAGGAGTGATCCCAGCAACAAGTGCTTTCCAGGGAAAGCTTCTGCTTAGCTATGGTTAGCAGAATATAGTGCCTTTTAAGAGGGCTGAGGAGAGATTTAGATTCTCCACCCTGCGGGGTTTCAGAAATCAGCAGAGACCTCCAGTCTCCATCTCATACAGCCGTATCAGTATTCTGATTAATATCTCATCCCCAGATCACCTGTTGCCCAGACAATATTCAGGAAGATATATATACTGCTTTGTTTTGGTTTTATTTTTTGTTTTTTTTGTTTGTATTGTTTTTTAATTTCAACATTTTCCCTATCGATTTTTTTCTTTCTTTCTTCATTTTTCTAGTCTAAATATAATTTCCCATTGTTGCCTTTTTCAACAATTAAAAATTCATTTTTGCTAGTGTTTCTACCCCTGTTATTTGGTATTCCCCCCCCCCCCAATTTTATCCCCTGAAGTTTTCTGTTTGCTTGTTTTGGTTTGATGTATAGCAATATTGTCTTTCCTCTCTACTTGGTGGAGGTAGGGTACTGTGTCTGAAAAGACTAGCAAAGAGCTGCTAACATCAAGGGAACCACCCAACTCAGCACCCCCTGAGGTTGGTGGTTTTAGAGGTTGGGGCAAAGTACCTTACTATACACCTATATTGCTCTGTCTCCGTTACTGTGCCTTTCTTCTTCTAGTCAATATTCCCTTTTACCCACCCCCTCTCCTTTCTCTCTTTTCTTTTCCTTTTTCTTTATTTCTTCTCTTCTTGCTCTGCAACCTTCTCATTTTCTGGTCCTATATAAAAAGGACTCACTGAAACCCTAGTACAGAGGCATGGCAACATAAAGAGCAAGAGGAAGTGAAAGGAAAATTAGGGCAAGGAAACAGATAAAAGAATTCACTCACGAGCAGAAAAATCCTGGAAACATGAAAAACCAGTCCAGACCAGTCCCCCCAAGGGACCATGAGGTAGCTACTGCAGAGGATTCCACCCGTAAAGAAATGTTAGAAATGACAGAAAGGGAATTTAGAATACACACAATGAAAACAATGAAGTAAATGATGGAAACAATGAAAGAAACTGCTGATAAAGTGGAAAATAACCAAAAGGAAATCCAAAAACAGAATCAAATAGGAGATGAGCAATATGAAGAATATAGAAAGGATATAGCAGAGCTGAAGGAACTGAAGCAGTCAGTTAGGGAACTTAAAGATGCAATAGAAAGCATCAACAACAGATTAGACCATGCATAAGAAAGAATCTCGGAGGTAGAGCACAAAAAGCTCTTGACATTACTCAGATAGTTAAAGAGGCAGAAAAGAATAGAGAAGAAGCAGAACGTTCACTGACAGAATTATGGGACTTTATGAAGCATTCAAACATACTAGTTATAGGAATCCCAGAAGGGGAAGAAGAATGCCCCAGGGGAATGGAAACCATATTAGAGAATATTATAAATGAAAATTTCCCAAATATCACCAAAGATTCTGACACACTCCTTTCAGAGGAACATAGGACCCCAGGTCGCCTCAACTCTTAACAGAGCTTCTCCAAGACACATTGTGATGCATCTGTCCAAAGTCAAGACAAAAGAAAAGATTCTTCAAGCTGCCAGTAGTAAGCGCCAGTTGACTTACTGGTACAAATCCATCAGGGTGACTGCAGACTTCTCTAATGAAACTTTTCAAGGAATAAGACAATTGTTATCTACCATTAATCTACTGAAATTGAACAATTTCCAGCCCAGAATTCCATATCCTGCTAAGCTAAGCTTTAAAATTGATGGAGAAATTAAATCATTTACTGATAGATGCATATAGAACACTCCATCCCAAAGATAAAGAATATACATTTTTTTCATCACCCCATGGAACATTCTCCAAAATTGATCATGTTCTAGTCCACAAAACAAAGCTCAACAGAATCAAAAAGTATTGAAATTTTACCTTGTTTCTTCTCAGAATACAAGGCACTAAATGTGGAACTCAACTCCAACAAAAACATTCAACTCCACACAAAGTCATGGAAATTAGACAACCTTGTATTGAATGACAGTTGGGTGCAGGAAAAAATAAAAGAGAAAATTATTAACTTCCGAGAGCATAACAACAATGAAGATACAAGCTACCAAAACCTGTCGGATACTGCAAACATGGTTTTGAGAGGAAACTTTTCGTTTTAGATGCTTGCTTTCGAAAAACAGAAAGAGAGCGCATAAACAAACTCACAAGCCATCTTACGGCATTGGAAAAAGAAAAACAATCTAAACCTAAACCCAGTAGAAGAAAAGAAATATCCAAAATTAAATCAGACATCAATGAAATTGAAAACAAAAGAACCATTCAGAAAATTAATGAAATAAGGAGTTGGTTTTTTGAAATAATAAATAAAATAGATAAACCTTTGGCCAGACTAACTTGAAATGGAAAAGTAAAATCTCTAGTAACCTCAATCAGAAATGATGAAGGGGAACTAACAACAGATGCCACAGAGATACAAGAGATCATCTCTGAATACTATCAGAAGTGGTATGCGTAAAAATTTGACAATGTAAAGGAAATGGATCAATTTTTTTTTTATTAAATCATAGCTGTGTACATTTTTTTTTTTAATGAAATCATAGCTGTGTACATTAATCCGATCATGGGGCACCATACACTGGTTTTATAGACTGTTTGACACATTTTCATCACACTAGTTAACATAGCCTTTCTGGCATTTTCTTAGTTATTGTGTTAAGACATTCTACATTTACTAAGTTTCACATATACCCTTGTAAGATGCACCACAAGTGTAATCCCACCAATCACACTCCCTCTGCCCACCTCCTCCCTCTCTCCCCACCCTTTCCCCCTGTCCCCTATTCTTGGGTTAAAACAGGGTTATAGCTTTGATGTGAAAGCCATAAATTAGTTTCATAGTAGGCCTGAGTACATTGGATACTTTTTCTCCATTCTTGAGATACTTTACTAAGAAGAATATGTTCCAGCTCCATCCATGTAAACATGAAAGAGGTAAAAGTCTCTTTTTTTAAGGCTGTATAATATTCCATGGTGTACATATACCACAATTTATTAATCCATTTGTGGATTGATGGGCACTTGGGCTTTTTCCATGACTTAGCAATTATGAATTGGGCTACATTAAACATTCTGGTACAAATATCTTTGATACAAAGTGATTTTTGGTCTTCTGGGTATATGCCTGTAGACGAATTATAGGATTGAATGGCAGATCTATTTTTAGATCTCTGAGTGTTCTCCAAACATCTTTCCAAAAGGAACGTATTAGTATGCATTGCCACCAGCAGTGTAGAAGTGTTCCCTTTTCTCCACATCCACGCGGATTTGTTTTCTGAATGTCAAGCTCTGGGATCAGAGAACTGATCATCCTGCAGTATAATTAGCGAGGTGCTTTCTCCTCTCAGAGCCTGACAAGCCCTGGGGAGACAGGGGACGTCCACCATCACCCATGAATCCCCTATGCTCAGAGTATGATTTGGGGCTGAAGTGTGTGTGGGGGAGAATAAGGGAGCCGACAGGGAACAGAACAAGGCCACATGACTAATGTCACAGAGCTGAAGTGACACAGAGTCTTGTGAGCTGAGGACAGCCAAGGAACTGCCTAGGGTCAGCAGCATCTAACTCCACATTACCTCCCTTCCACCACCAGCTCTATCAACCAGGTTTTTCTCAGCACTGCCTGAGAGGTATAGGGTGAGGCTGGTGATGGCTGGGAGAGTGTCCTCCCCACACAAGGTGAGGGGAAAGAACAGGACTTAGATCCTGGCCCCATGTATCTCCCAAGTCATTGTAGGGGCTTGATAGGTGCCTCTGATCCTTGGTTCCCTTTATCTGTAAGATCAAGGAGATAGGCCAGCAAAGAATAATTTACCTTTTCATATCATATTATCATTGACTCAACTGTTTCATCTAATCCCAGAATAATGGGCAACATTTTTGTTTGTTTGTTTGTTTGTTTTTCTGTCCTGTTAATATCTTCTCTTCCATTTCTTCCAGCAAGAATTCCTCAGAAAGCTGTCCTCCCAACTCCAGTCTTCCCTTTCCACCATCCTGGCCATGGCAGCCAACCAGCCGCCTGGCCAAACACTGCTGCCCATGCAACCAGAAGTCATCATGTGATCCAAACTGGGCCAATCACAGTGCCTCCCTGGGGGTGGGGGTCATTAGTAGGATGGTAAAGGCCAGGAGCCAGGAGGGACCCAGAGAACTTCTCTGTCCCTTAGAGTCACTATGTGGTACTGTGTGGAGGATAAAGCCCAAAAGCAGCAGATGAAACTGAGGTCAATGCAAAAACAGAGTAAAGGTAAGAAATATAGGAAAAAAAGAATCTGATGACCTGATATTGTGTCAGTTCTTGGATCCAGCCATGCCTGAGCTCCACCTATTCATCCCAGTAAGATGAGACCATGAAACGGAACTCAATCTCTCTCCTCCCACCCCTCCTTTCTTCTTAAACAATCTCTGAGTTAGTCATGAAAATAAGCATGAACTGAGAGCCATGCACTACTCTACCATGCTTCTCATGTGTCATCCTATCTGATCCTCATGACCAGCCTGTGTAGTAACAGAGAAATACAATGGTGTGCCAGAATATAAGGGACACTAGAAGGAAGTTAAAGACCTCAGCTCTAATCATGGCTTTACCAAGCACCAGCTATGCGATGTGGAGATGGTTTCTTCTCTGGGCTTATCTTTTCTTCTCTATAAAATGGGGGAGTGATGCCTACCTCAAAGGCTGCCAAGAGGATGGATGAGACAAAACAAATGAAAGAGCCTAGAATGGTTCGTAGGTAGGAGACTTTAATAAATGTTAGATGAGCCTGCTAGGTCCAGAAATCCTTTCCAGAAAGGTAGTGTATTTAGTCTTGTTTCCAACAATTAGTGAGAGGAATACGTGAGAACCTCCCAGCAAAACTTCAATGTTTGGCTAACACCCCACATTGGCCCATGACTGTCATATCCCCAGTGACATGAGACTGGCTGATGAGTCTGCTTCCCTTCATACCAGCCTTCAGGTGAGCCTTCAGGAATGGTAGTTTCAGCAACGGTAGTGTGACACCAAGGCAAGGAGCCTGTTAATGGTTTCCAGATCTCCCCTGGACAGTGTTGAAAGGATGGGCCAGGGATATGAAAAGGCCGAACTTGACCCTGGAGGCCCCAGCTAGTGGGTTGTTGCCTTTTTCAGGATGAGGACAGGACATGCCCCTCCCTTCTGGGGTGTTGGAGAAGTTGGACAGTTTCTATCACCTTCCAGAGAGCAATTCCAAAAACTGCTGCTCTGAATAAACACTTCGGTTCCATTTTGCGACACAGCTGTGGGGAGATTTCCATCGAGTGTGGTTTGCAAGGCGATTCTCCTCTGTTGTTTACTCTCGGCGATCCCCACAGCCTGTTCCTGGCAGGCATCTGTGTCTGCTGCACTCCTGGGCCACTGGGACCTGGATGCTCCACTCCAGAGAGAGGCTGAGCGGCTGGCCGCTCTGTCGGGAGCCTGATTGAGACAATGCAATAGGCAGCTGGCCACCAGACCCACAGGGCCTCCTCACCCCCAGCTCAAACTTGCCCTCCTTAGACAGCCCTGGCCAAGGCTGGCACTCTCTTAGAAGCCCCATTCCCACCAGTGAGGGGGCAGCTGTCATCAGTCAAGCTGCTCTGGGCCAGGGGCGTGGAATTCCTGTGGGCCTGGAGAAGCGACCCTGTTCATTTCCTCTTCCCAGGGGTGGCCTCCTACTCTCGTTCCTCTCCACCCACTCACCTCTTCCCTGGAACCACAACCACACCACAGCAGGCACTATGCAGTCTGCACCAGCACCTCTGTCTCCCACCCATCTGCCATCTATCCAAGCAACCTCAAGAGAAGCCCCATCCTCCTGGGCCCTGAGCAGACTATGCCTCTTGGTGACGGTGACTGTGACTACTGCCCTATTCTCTTGAGGCCAAGTCCCCAAGGCTGCCGAGGCCAGATTTGTGTCTGCTCAGGCTGTGACAACTCTCTGGTTGAGAGGCCGTACCTGATCTCAGAGAGTGGGTAGCTCCACGTGGGCCCTTAAGCACGCTTCCTAGCCAGCTCATTCTGGACTCTGCTTCCCTACCACCATGGCTGGGCCAGGTTTCTAGGAAGAGATGGGTTCCTGGGGTCAGGGTTTGGCATCAAGACAAAGAAACAGCAAAAAGTGGGGAGGGCGATGTTTCCAGGCATGGAGTTAGGTGTGGAGAGCCCACTGGGAGAAAACGCTCCATTGAGGATGGACCTCAAGGATCCTGAGGAAGAGGAGCTCAAGTCATGACCTTGTCATGAAGGCAGAGGCTGGAAGACATTGTTCTTTCTCCCCTCAATCCTTTTTTTTTTTTTTTTTTTTTGAAACAGAGTCTCAAGCTGTTGCCCTGGGTAGAGTGTTATGGTTTCACAGCTCATAGCAACTTCCAACTCTTGGGCTCAAGCGGTCCTCTTGCCTCAGTTTTTCTATTTTTAGTAAAGACAGGGTCTTGCTTTTTGCTCAGACTGGTCTTGAACTCGTGAGCTCAAGCAATCCACCTGCCTCAGCCTCCAAGTGTGCTAGGATTAAAGGTGTGAGCCACTGCGCCTAGCCTCCCCTCCTCTCTCCAAATCCACTCTCTAACTCCATGTGCTGTGCATTTAATGCTGGTGTTTTCCAGAGTTTCCATGATGCAGGCCTTCCAGGACCTTGTTTTGTGAGTGAGGAAGCTGAAGATCCTAGAGGCCAATGTCCATGCCTAGGGTCAGAGCAGGGCAAAGCAGAACCTGGGTCCAGATGCATTTGTCAGAACCCAAGTCCAGTGCTCATTCCATGGCACTAAGGCCACCTCAGATTGTGGGAAGGGCAGGTCCCATCTCCCCAGCTAGGTGTGTAGGACTCTTTTGTCTGTATCTGCAATGGAAGCTCCTGGCCTCTCCCTACTCTCTGTCAGTGTTCAGGGACCAGCTGCATGAATTTGGGGAGGAGGCTAGTGGCAGGGCTAGAGGACTGCCTTGGAATTGAGGGTACCAGCCCATGGGCACCATGTCCAGCTGTGGGTCTGCTAGAGCTGTGCAGACAAGGAATGTCACTCTTTCCCCTAAGCACGTCTCAGCTCTAAACTCTCAGCTTGCTGCCTGAAGACTCAGCTCCACCCGTCACTGAGTTCAGCATACCCAGGCCTGGAGGATGTGGGAAACCCAGTTCCATCTGGGGCTAGAATTAATTTTCTCACCATAAGCCACATTCCCTGTGGGTGCCCTGTGCTTGCCTCTGCTGACCTGCCATGGTCTTCTCCTAATGCCTTAAGGGGACAGGGGACCTTCTGGAGGCCTGACTTGAGGTCGATCCTGCTATCATAATCAGAACTGTAAGTCCAGCTCACTTTACTAAGGTTCCAGACTTGCCAGACCCCAGAGCTGCTGCTTCCTATGTGGGCTGTGCCCTATGCCTCTTACTCATAGCAGCCAAGTTGGGATGTGGCCATGAAGAGGAGATGGGCTAGGCCTACTGATCCCCCTGCTAAGAGACACTGGCTGGCACACACAAGGCACACACTGGACCCTGGGATGCCCATGTAGGCCCAGATAGTCAAGGATATTTCCCTGCAGGCCATCTTGGGAAGCAGGCCTGAGACTGGGCCATTCATCTCAGGCCAAGCTGCTGACACCCCTGGGCTCCCTCAGTATTGAGCACATCCAAGGTGTCAAAGGAGTCACTTAGCCTTGACCTCAAAATCTAATTCTCTTCTTCCTTTCCAAACTCTAACTCTGGAAAGGTGTCACTCAGAAGTGCCAAAACAGTGAGAAAGATTTGGGATATTAAGCTACATCCAGAAATATAATTTCGAGGATCTTAACCTTATCACAGAGTCTAGCTTGGCCTGTCTCGCCTATAGACCCAAGGTCATAGTTCAGCCTGCTTCTCCTCAGACTGACTGATGGCTGTCTCAGTTCCAGCAGGGGGAGGATTGGGAACACAGCTCACAATTCTGCACAGATACTTCTCTGAGCTCTGCTCTGTGATCTTCAGGCTGGTTACTTGCCCGCATGGAGGGCATTGCAAATCTTTTAAAGCGGTATGGGAGTTTCTAATCAGCAGGCCTAAAGCTGCAGTTAAGCAAGATGAACAAGCTCGAGAGAGCTGCTGCACATTGTGTCTGCAGGCAACAATACTGTATTATACACTTAAATTTTGTTAAGAGGGTTGATCTCAAGAGTTCTTATTACTACAAAATAAAATTTTAAAAAACAGCATGTAGAGTATAAATCAAATAAGACAAATCACTCATGGAAGCATATCTATCATGGAAATAATCACAGCTACCAATTCCTGGGTACTTACTATGTGCCAAGATCTAGGATGGGCATTTCACATTTATTTAAACCTCAAAATAATAATCCTAGGAGGTAGTACAAATATTATGCCCAATTTACAGATTAAAAAAACTGAGGCTCAAGGTTCATCTCATTCCCAAGCCCTTATCATTTCTCAGAAGCTGAGAAGTAGTCTGTGTGTTTCATGGATGGGTTCAGAGATGACTACTGGGGGCCTAAGGGTGACTGGCAGTTGATCTAAAATGAAGTATGTTCTCTTGCTAACAAGCAATATAAATGTGCTCAGCTTCAGGTCTCTTGCCCACATAAGTCTATGGTGCTCTTGTACTATGTTCTTTTGTGGACACAGTTGACCTAGCACACATCCTTCAGGCCAGAAGGGTACAGAGCTGGCCTGTCCCCTCCCTCCCCCTTCCCTAGAGACCACCCTAATGATATGGGTGGGTGTTCCAACTGGTGGTGGCACTTGAGGGAGGGGAGAGTTGGGAGACAGACCTGTTACTGGTTGCATGCCACTTCCATTACCACAAAATTACAACTGATGTGTCCCTCTCCTCCTAATATGGACTGGCTGCCCCAGCTTGGATTTTCTTTCTGACTATGTGTGAATGAATCCCAGTTCATTTACAAATCTGCTCCCAGCTCCCCTCTGGGAATGGCAAAGACCTGCTCGGCCACATCCCTTCTTCCTCTAATGCTTTCTCAGATGACATTCCCCTAGCTATTACATAATCGTGGGAGCTCAGCCTCCATCAGCCTGGCCTTTAATTGGAAAGCTCTTCCCCATGGGCCTTGAAGATATAACTTGTGCCAGTCTAGGACTTCTTACTGCTCAACCTGCTCTGTGACATTTCTCTTTCTCTCACAGGCACACCCAGACACATATACTCACATAGCCCAGTACACTGGAGCAGCTGAGGCCACATCTTCTATTCCTGACATTGGCCCAACTCAAGAGCTTCCATGCTTGTCCTAGCTATGAGCTATGCTGCTCGGAGTCCTCCCTGACCACCCCTCTGGTGGCTCACTGCTGGCCTCCTCCTGGCTCCAATGGCACTTTGTGCTTACGTGACGCTATAGATGTCTCTGTCTCCTTCACTAGGTTCTGAGCCCCTCAAGGGTGGGTACCAAGTCTGATTGGTCCCTGCACTCCCAGCACCCAAATCAGCATCAGGAGGGTTGAGAGAATAGATCAGTGGATTAAAGGAAGGATCCCACTGAATGCCCTGTGGTTGGGATATTGGGGCACTCTGCATGAGTAGCCTTACAGACTTTCCAGAAATACCACAAAACATCAGCTCTAGACAAACTGGAGAAATTAATCCATTTTTCAGAGGGAAATTGAAGCCCAGCCAGGGACAAGTGATGTAGGACCTCTCAGTGGCAGAGGTCTTAAGGGGACTTGACTCTAGATCCCCTAGGCCTTGCCACCATCCAGTTTCCTTTGCAGCCTCAGGAGTGGGGTGTGGAGGCTCACCCAGGGAAGTGCTCCAGGGAGTTCATCTCCATTCTGTCCACCAGACACTGAGGGAGCATCGCCACCCTCCAGGCCCAGGCTCAGCCTGGGAAACTGTGGAGCTGTGTGGGCAGCTATTCAGAGAGCTATGGAGGACAGGAGAGGTCAGGGGAGACATCTTGGAAGAAGTGCCATCCAAACTGGGTCTGGAGTAAGAGTTTACAAGGGCTAAGTTGGAGATGGGAGATAAGAGGAAGTGGTGGTCCAGTGAAAGAGGAATGTGCAAAGACAGAAGCCTGAAATGACACGGCCAGATGAGGAACTACCCAAGACAAGTGGTGAGGCCGATGCCCCACTGACCGGTGGGAACCGTACTGAGTTTGAAGCAGGGGGCAAGGTCACACCAGGAAGGGCTTGGAAGCCACACTAAGCCAACCCACCCCCAGATGGGAGAGCCTTATGTCTTAAGTCCCTGTGCTCTGTACACTCTTCCCTTCTATTGTTCCTACCCCCAGAGTGGTAGGTGACAGAAAAGGATAACATAATCCCACATTATCACTTACCTGGGTAACCCCCAGCCCTGGATCAAACTCTCCTCCACCCACCCAAGGGAACTGCTCTTGGCCACAGAGCATCTCAGATGCATCTCTGAGTTGGAGGTATGAGGTACTAACAATTAATCACTGCAGGGAAGAATTCACATTGACTTCAGACTATGGAGTCCTTACAGACAAGTCTTATAAATAGGTTTGGAACTTTCTGTTGCACAAACTACTTCTCTCGGGTGTGAGTAAATAAAAGGCTATTGTCTGGTCCAGGGCTGGAAACTGGGAGCAGACCCACAGTGTCTATGTGTTTTCCCAGGAGAATGGACCTGCATGGAGGATGCTGGAGCATTTACTTGGACCTATGCTGGGGCCTGGGACTCAGTAACAGTTGGAGAACAGGAATCAAAGGAGGCTGGCAGAAGATGGAGCTAAGTTAGATGAGGCTTAGGACTTGAAGGAGGCCTTTATGGTGGCTGCCCCTTATAGCCTTCTTCTAGCACTTGGAGGGCCTGCCCTCCACCACCCTGCTGGGCTCACCCTATTGGTGACACTCAGAACCCACAGAAGAACTCAGCAAGTTGCCTGTGGCTCTAGGTGTTTCCATGGAACACTAATGACTAAGGGTCTAATGGGTTAACAGCTGAGGATCCTCCATCCTAATTTGTCTCCCAGAAGCACTGCCCTCTGCAAATTCCCTTTGTTGGACCTCAAGATCTAGTCAGGCTGCTTGTTTGCCGAATGTGGAAACTGAGCCCCAGCAAGGGGAAGTGGTTGGCCTCAGGTCACGAGGTGAGGCAGGGATGGGGTGCGGAGGACCCAGGTCTCCTCACTCTCCACCTCACTGCCCTGACTTCCTGGAGGTGACTCAGCGAGAAGGCAGCACAGGAAGGAAGTGGGAGAGGGAAGCCCGGCCTGCTGGATTCCAGGTCACCACCTTGTTAGTCCAAAGCCACCAACCACCTTGCCCATGCGGCTCTGCCTGGTGCCAGTAACCTTGCAGCCCTTCCTGCCCAAGGCCACAGCTTCTGGCCATTTCCTCCAGGGTCAAGCTCACTAGGCCTCTCCAGGGTCTCCAGGGACTCCCTGATGTATTAGTCTCATGGTGTGTCCCTCCTGTGGGGCCAGTGGGGTCACCCTCATAGACCTGACAAGTGGCCAGGCCTGTGTGGGCCAAAGGTTCATAAATGAAATGAGATGAGGGTGCAATTATCTTCTCATGTTTAATAGCTGGGGTGCTGGAGCCTTTGCTGGCTAAGGGAGCTTTGATTAACTTTGCTGAACTCAGTTTCTTTAATGTGTAAAATGAAGTAGTAGTACCAGCTTTGTAGGTTGCTTAGAGGATTACATGAGATAATAGCCTGCCACGGACTATACACTTAAGACTTGTTGGCCCTTGACATCAATGACTGTGCACATACATCATCCCATTTAATTCTCACAACGACTCTACAAAGCAGACGTCATTATTCTCCTTTAACTGGCAAGAAACCTGGGGCTCAGGGAGGAAGCTGAGGGCACAAAGCTCGTGGCTGGTGGAGGAAGCTTTTCATACAGCCATGTGCTCATGTGCCTAGTGTGTCCTCCCAGCTGCAGGCTCACACGAGCAGGGCCTCAGCCCCCTCTGCCTGGATTCCAGTCTGCTTGGTCCCTCCCTAGGAGTTAGACTTAGAGTCTCTGAGCCTCCACTGGTCCCACATATACATCAAAAGCTGGCCCTCCCCCAATCTTTTTCACAGAGGAACAAATGAAAGGCCGGATGTGAGGATGTTCTGTGAACGGTACCTTGCAGTTTGAGTGTGACTCCTCTGAGCAGACACACCCAACACTGGGACTGTTGGGAGTGCAGCCTAAGGTCAGCGATCCAGGAGGACCACAGCCTGTAGGAGCATCTGCCTTGGCCAACATAGGGAATCCTGCGCATCCCTGTAATGTGGGGTTTTCTGTATGCTGAGAGCAGATCCCTAAGAGTGAGGAGAGGGAAATCACGCAAGTCTTTGCTTTCTTCCCATCCTCCTTTTCAGCACTGTGTGTTTCTCAGGGGCAGGACCAGCTCACAGCACATACCTTGGATGGACATCATGACCCCATATTCCAGCCACATGGGCTCCTCAGAGTCCACCGCATGGGTCATGCTGCGCCCCCCATGCCCAGCTCAGCTTGCCCAGGGAGATGAGACTACCCCTCTCTTTCATGAGCCCAGATCTCCACCTCAACTGCAGCACTAACTGTATCATAATCTGTTTCTACCTTGAATCCTTTTTGAAACAACCTAAGAGTTTGAATAACTAAATGCACTTGGACATACTGATATGCCGTGTTTGTTTCGCTGGACTCTAAGGTCCCCGAAGAAGGTGTACCTTCTACATGATACACATTTTTGTAATTCTCAGTAACCAGCATAGGCAGGCATCACTGGGAGGGGCGGGGGCTGTAGCATGGTTCCCTCTCCACCCTGCTCTGCCACCTTGTGTGTCCCTGATGGTCCCAGCTGGTGTCTGTTAGAGTTGTGTGTAACTATGGAGAAAATGGGCACCAGTGGATTCTACCACAGCAAATGGGCTGGCACGTGTACATGGAGGACCTGGTGGCTGTCTCAGTGCATTGTGGGCTTAAATGTTGGTTCTAGACTATATTTTAAAAGTGCAAAGTCACCATTTAAGTAATCTCTTCCAGGAAGATGACCTGGTGTGCAAGATACACAATGTTGTGGAAGTGAGCAGTAGCAATCCATCAAAACCCCATCAACTTGCCTCTTTTTCTCCTTTGCTTTGCTTCTGATGCATTTCCAGGCCTGACTACTTCCAGGACATACCAAATGTGGACACAGTGGGATGGTGAGAGTTTGTTGTGTCCTTCTAACTATGACTGGATCCAGTCTTTAATGTGGCTCAAGGAGCCCTCTTGAAGGTAGTGACAAAGCCCTCAGGGGTGGGGATGGGGACACACAGGGAGCAGAGTTTCTGAGGCCCCAGAACCCAGAAAGTGCTTGCAGCTACCATAAGTCTCTGGTTCTCATCTATGAAAAGGGAGAATAAAATCCACCCTGAGGAGTTAATGCAGGATAAACATGGGATTATAATATGTAAACAGTAGCAAGGTAAGAATCAATTTAGTCATTCCGGAACTATTCATTTAGTGTCTACTATGGGCCAGGCCCTGTTCCAGGCACTAGACATCATATCTAGCCAGTGGCACATTGGATGGTGGTGAGTGCTATCAAGAAAGGCAAAGTAGAAAAAGGGGAACTGGAATGGGGGTTGTGACAGTAGGAGGCACTACCATTTTAAATAAGGGGTTAGAGAAAGCTTTACTGAAAAGGGGACATTTAAGTAAAGACATCAAGAAAGTAAGGAATTGAACCCTTTTGGCAGAGGGAATAGCAAGTGCAAAGGCCCTGAGTCCAGAGTTGGTGGAACAGCATGGAGGCCAGTGACTAAGGAGTGTGAGAAGCCCATGGTGGCCACAACACTGTGGCCATGAAGACATTTGTAAGCCTTGTGGCCTTTAGTGGGAAACAGGAAGCTCCAGGAGGCTCTCTAGCCAAGGTGACACAACCTGACTTTTACAGCTGAGCAATAAACTGCCCCTTCTCTTCAAAGCCTCATTCAGTACCAAGTCCTCTGCAACTCCAGCCTGGGTGCTCTTTCCTTTCTCGAGTTTTGTCCAGCTTTCTACATCTATACCAACTAGGAAGGCTGCCTCACACTCTGCCAAGTGCAAGCTGGGAAGAGAGAGAACCAGGCAGCCTGTGGTGCAGAATCTCACTCCCCTGCCTCGGTGTTCAGAGGGCCACGGACCTGGCTCGGCTGTAGCCTGTGCGCACAGTAGGTGTGCAGAGATGCTGGGGCAGTGGCAGAGTCCCAGGTGCCTTCTCTTTATCTGAGACAGCTTGGCACCAAACTGGAAATTTCACCTGGCACTTCCTCACCTGCTTATCTACCAAAAGGTAAAATCATTTGATTTAAAATAAATACTTCCCATCTCTATCAGTGGTTTTTAACCTTTTTGGGGGTCACCTGCTCCTTTGAGAATCTGCTGAAAGCTATGAGCTCTCTCTTCAGAAAGTGAACATGGGCTATGCACTCATTTTCTTATTCTTTCAGGGGGTTCGCAGATCCCCCGATTTCAGTGCCAGATGAATGAATGAGTGAACGAATGAAGAATAAAGACGTTTCACGTAGAAGGAGAACGGTGAGGGATGAACAGAACAGAAAGATGTGGCTCCCTCTAGGCACTAGGACTCTTGCTAGTGGTTCTGAAGCCTTCCAAGAAGCCAACTTGGAAGAAACATGTGGTCAGGCTTTGCTCAACTGGAGTCTTCCAGATAGCCCAGAATCTCTCCTCCAGCTCCCTCTGTACCTCTCATCTAGTCCCTCTGAGTGACTGTCTTTCTAAAAGGTTTCAAAACTCACACTTTCCTCCCTTTCTCAGGGTGCCCTGAACAAAACAGGACTTTTCATGGGTGACTATGGGGCAACAGAATGAATATAAATTCAACCATATTAAATGTAAGGAATTGGTTTTTTTTTGTGTATTTTTTTTTGTTTTTTATCACATGGCCACACTGGCTGAGGCCCAGGGCCCTTGCCCATCTCTCCTTCTGGGTCCAGATTTCCAACCTTCCAGTTCATTTTAAATTTTGGATACATCCCCATAGAAAGTAGAATGAACTATAACTTATTCTTGGAGTCACACTTCCAACTGTGCAATTTTGACCATAATTTTGTTTTCTTTTTCTAATCACTGTCTGTCCTAACACAGAACAGGAAGAACTTCAGAAGAACTGGGGTAAGTAGGAATCTGTCCAATCAGGCAATGGCCACAGAGAGCTCTTCTGACAGGTCAGAGCCTCCAAGTCCCAGTGACGTGGCCACAGGGTCTCTCCTGTCTCTCCTCTGATCCTTCTTCCTCCTCCCCAGCACCATGCCCCAGCTGCCCTGAGCTGGGGGTTCCCCAAACAGTGTTGTTTCCCACTTCTGTTCCTTTGCAAGTGCTGTGCCTGCCACCTGGAACAGTGGTCGCACCTGCTGTCTCACGAGAAAGCTCTTATCTCTCTCAAGCCTTACCTCCCAGCTCCTCAGAGAGACTGTTGGCTTCCCGTGTGAATCTCCTGCCCTCATCCTCACCTCAGCACGTGTTACACTATATTTCCAACCCCACAACTTATTACACTCTTTAGGGGGCAGGAAACAAAGTTAGAGCTTAGATAAATATACTTAAAAGTATTTATTTACCTGTTCATTTCATGAACTGAGTCTTATTTATCTTTGTTTCTCTGGCAAACAGCACCAGTATGTACTGATGCTTCTTTCCATAGATGTTTGTTAGTACACATTGCCTTTGTGGAGTTCCCCCATTAGCCTTCCAGCTGGATTGTCTGTTGTAACCTCAACACCCTGCTTGAGTGCCCTCCCACGGCCTTCTAATCACCAGTTAAAATTGGGTGTAAACCACGAGGAAATGGGCACAGAGGGACTCTCTCCAGAGTAAAGTAACTGACTTACGTGTATGGAGTTTATGTCTTGAGGGATGGCTGCCCTGGGCTCCGGGTGGGTAAGGTCACCCTGGATGGGAAAGCTTCTTGGGCAAGTTGTCATAGTAACCCTTTCAATTTCATGTAAGAGAGTCCCTGAGAGGAAAAACACAGCAAAGCCTCCTGTCACTGCCCTCCTTTACCCTTTTCTTTGCTTCCCACTGGTTTACATGCTCAAGGTAGATGCCATTATGTGTGGGCATCTGAGTAGAAGCTGCTTCAAATAGCCACCTAACTATTTCAGGGAGTAGTTGAATATGCATGAAGCTATTTTAGAAAAGATGTCCCTGGCCTGGCCAATCCAAACCCCATTCTTTCTCTTGGAAGTGCCAAGAGAAGTTGAATGGGACCTTTCTTAGTCTTTCCACTAGGGTGGAGGGTTTTCAGAAGCCACAGAAACAACACCCTGGCTAATGTTGGTCTTGTAGGCCCGTCAGCTCTGCCTCCTCATTCTGTGGTTAGACATTTCAACCCATTAGAGTCCTCTAGAGCCTGGCAACCTTCAACAACTATGTTGCAATCCAGCCTGCCAAGGTCTTTGGGGATCTCAGAAGAGTAGGTATTTCAATTGGCTTGTGCATTTATTCATGTGACACTTACTGAGAAATAGTATGTGTGAGGAGGAATGCATTGGGTGCTGGGGATATAGATTTCTGACCCAAGCTCATAGGGATGGGTGGGTGGACAATGAGTAGAGGGGTAATGGCTGTGAAGTTCCAAAATAAAGGAGGGATCAGGGTGTTGGGAGGTCAGAAGAAGGAGCTGTTGCTTCTTCCTGATGGCTGAAAAAAGATGATTTTTGAGCTTATCCTTGGGGGTAAGTAGAAGGCCTGAGAGATCTGAGAACTAGCGGTGGGGCCCCAGGGATGGGGAATGGCTGGGTATGGGGAACTGGGATGCCCCGGGAGAAAGTGTGCCATCAGAAGGTGAGAGAAGAAGGGAGACCAGCCTGCAGGGTCACTGAGGGCTGGACCAGTAGTGCTTCCTCTGAGTCCTCAGGCTTGGGCTGGGAGTGCCTCCCTTCTGTGAGCCTAAAGTGCCTGGTGCATGGCTGTCACTGTCCCCAACTGAGATTGGAAGTCCCCGGGGGTAGGGCCCTTGTCAGAGTCTCCTGGCACCTGCAGAGCCCTGTGCCAGGCCAGGGACTGACAGCTCTCACAGAATGCTGGTCAAAGGCATGGTTCCTAGAGCCAGACTGCCTGGGTTCAAATGTGGAATCTACCCCTTACTGGCTGTGACCTTAGGAAAGTTATCTGACCTCTCTTTGCCTCCATTTTGTCATCCATAAAATGGAAATTATAATAGACTCAATCTCATGGAGCTTTTTGGTGAGAAATATATGAATTAATATATGTAAAGGGCTTAGGAGCCTGTGTGGCACATAGTAACCAATATATAAAAGTATCAACTTTTCATTATTCCAATGAGTTTGGACTTTTAACTTGACAATGGAGTGTCATCCATGACAAATTTTCTTTCCAAATTAAAAATACCTTATCACTTTGATTGATTATATCCTATGTCTACTCTAAAATGTTAAAGCATTATTAATGAAAAGAACAATAGAAAAATAATCCCTTTAAATCTAAAACTACCATTAACAGGACCATCTACTATGGACTGAATGTTTGTGTCCCTCCAAATTCATATGTTGCAATCCTAACTCTCAAGGTGATAGTATTAGGAGGTGGAGCTTTGGGAGATGATTAAGTTCTGGAAGCAGAACACTTGTGAGTGGGATTAGTGCCCTTATAAAAGGGGCCAACAGAGACCTCTCCTACCCTCTACCATGGGAGGACACAGCAAGAAGGTGACATCTATGAATCAGACAGTGGGCCTCATCAGACACTGGCTCTGTCTTGATCTTGGACTTCCCAGCCTCTAGAAGTGTAAGAAATAAATTTCTGTTGTCTATAAGTCACGCAGGTTATGGGATCTTGCTATAGTAGCGAGAATAGGCTAAAGCACCATATTTTTAGATACAGTCAATCCTTATTATTCAAAAATTCTGTTTGTGCAAATTTATCTACTTGATAAAATTTATTTGTAACCCCCAAAGCCAATACTCATTTTCACAGTCATTTGCAAATACACATATTGAAGGAAATTTTGAGTCTCCCAACGTGCATGTTCCCAGATAAGGTCAAACAAGATGATGCTCTGCCTTGTTTCACCTCCCATACTGAAAAGTCCTCTTTGCAGACTAGTCAGTGACACTTTCTCTTTTTTTTTTGTATTTTTGTGCTTTTCGTTTGGTGATTTTACTTTTTAACCTAACCCCCAGGTGCAGTGCCGTCTAGTATTCCCAAGCACGAGAGAGCAGTGATGTACCTGCCAGAGGAAATACCTGTGTTAGATCAGTTTTATTCAGAGATAAGTTATAATGGTGTTGGCCCTCAGTTCAGTAGTAATGAATCAATAATCTATGTTAAATAAGGTGTCACTAAATAGAAATGCTCATAAAACAAGGTATGTATTGATCAGTTGACAAAAATGTTGTGACCAGAGGCTTGTTGGAGGCTAATGCTGTCATTTCCCTAGGAGTAAGGGTTCAGTATTTGATAATTCAGTGTTTGTGAGGACTTTATAGAACATAGCTACTACAAATAACAAGAATTGGACTTGTTCTAGATAAGTGGATATACATCTCCATATAATTTGGAATGGACCTTCCACATTCTTTTATCACTCTAAAAAAATCATACACTAGTACATCAAAGACATATTTCCATGTCCATAAACACAAGTCTTCCGACGGCTGCATCACCTTGCACTTTTCCTCAATCATTGACCAGTATTTCCCTATTGATGGACAATCTGGATCTACTCCATCATTCACTATTATAAACATTCTTACTGGTAATAACAAAAGAGCTAACATTTATTCAGCACTTACTGTGGGCCTACCCCTCTGCTAAGAGTTTTATATCTTCAAGGCCCATGGGGAAGAGCTTTCCAATTAAGCTTTACAACAAGCTAAAGAAGGTGGTATTATTATTATGCCCATTTTGCAGATGAAGACATTGATGCTTAGAATTGTAGAGTGAATTTTCCAACAAGGTTTCTCTGATTTCAGGTTCCATGCTTAGCCAATGTGCTCTGCTGCCTTCTTATACACACATACCTGGGAACTTTGTGACTGTTTCCTTAGGATGCCTGTTTATAAGTGGACTACTAGGTTGAAAATGGCACATCAAAAGTATGGTACCTATTGTTCAATCTCCCCTCCAGAAAATTCACAACTCACTCACAGTGCATGAGTATTTCTATTTCCCATTCTGCATCTCCCCAAACATTCTCATTCTTTATACACTTTGATTCTGATTTTATGTGCATCCTTTGGTGACTGCTCTTTCTATGCACTTACTATCCCTGTATCTCATCTTCATGAATTGCTGGTTCTCGTCCTCTGACCATGTTTCTATTGGCAATTTATCTTTACCTACTTTATTTATAAGTGTCCTGTGTGTGTTGCTATTATTAACCCTGTACTATGTTGAGATACTTTTCTTAGTTTGTTATCACCCTTTAACCTTGATTATTGTGTGGTTTTTGCCCACAGGCTTTTAATGCTTTTCTTTCACAGTTTCTGGATTTGGTTTTATGCATAAGGAGGTATTTTCCATCCCAATATAATACAGGTGGTCCTTCACTTTTTTCTCTTAGCACCTTTATGGTTTCATGTTTTTTGATCACCTTGGTATTTATTTTGGTTCAAGGACTGAGGAATGGAGCCGATTTTATTCCTCCCCTCACCATCACCCTAAGTACTAGCTGGTTGTCTTCATACCACATTAGGAATCATTTATCTTTTCATCTCTAGTTCTCATCACCAGTGCTTTCCCATACAGAACCCTGTGTACCCTGGTATCCACTTCTGAGTACTCTGTTATTCACTGAGCCATAAGCTATTTCTGTGCCAACACTGATTTTTTTCTAGGCCATTCATCTACATCTATTTTTCCACATGTACTTTGTAATCATTTTATGAAAATTTTTGAAGGAATTTTGACTAATATCCCATTTCATTTATAGACTAATAAGAGCTTTTCAAAACTGTTTCTTCTTGGTTAATTTATGTTTGTTTTTGTTTGTTTGTTTTTTGAGAAAGTGTCTCACTTTGTTACCTTGGCTAGAATACAGTGATATCATCCTAGCTTACTGTAACCTCAAACTCCTGGGTTCAAGCAATCCTCCTGCCTCACCCTCCTAAGTAGCTGAGATAACAGGAGCCCACTACAACAGCTGACTAATTTTTCTATTTTTAGTAGACATGAGGTCTTGCCCTTGCTCAGGCTGGTCTCAAGCTCCTGACCTCAAGTGATCCTCCCACCTCAGCCTCCCAGAGTGCTAGGATCATAGGTGTTAGCCACAGCACCCAGCTATTTTATCTTTCATTTCTTTGGAGAATGGGATCTTCCCCCTGCTATGCTTTCTAATCATTAGAGTGAGTCAGAGGTGGCTCATTTCCACCTTCATGGAACATTTTCAAATCAGCCCTGAAGGAAATGATCAGTCCCTCCACCAACCCTCGTCCTTCCCATGCCATGTCTCACTTATTCACCCATAATTACAACTAATGCTTACACAGTGAACTCCTTGAAGGCAGGGTCCCTGGATGGTCTGTTTATGTATTTTCTACCACACCTGACAGGTGTTTGTAGGATGAAAGAAAGAAAGAGAGGAAGGAAGAAAGGGAGGGAGGGAGGGAGGGAGGGAGGAAGGGAGGAAGGAAGGAAGGAAGGAAGGAAGGAAGGAAGGAAGGAAGGAAGGAAGGAAAGAAGGGAGAAAGGAAGGAAAGAAGGAAGAAAGGAAGGGAGAAAGGAAGGAAAGAAGGAAGGGAGGGAGGGAGGGAAGGAGGCTGGCTTCTGGAAAGAAAGGAAATGAATGAACGAAAGAAAGAAAGATACCTTCCTAGAAAGAAAGATATCAACAGTTATCCTAATTGTGAAGTAAAATGAATTTAGGAGAATAATCCTCTTTTCTATGGACTTTCATTAGAAAACAAGAGATTTGTCCTTGGCTAAACCCCAGAGAACATGTGAGAGTCAGAGAAGGGGCCCCCTGCTAGGCTGGTGTGTTGTCTCCAGCCATTCCCCCACACCTCTCCCCACCCTCCTCAACTTTGCCGGGGCATTTCTTAGGAAAGTTCTTAATGCCTTAAGAGGCCTCCAGAAGAAGGAACACAATTATTCACCATATGCCTGGTGCTGTGCTAGACTTTTTGAAGTGTTTTCTTGAAAGTTGGAATTGCAAGTCCCATTTTGCAAATGAGGAGACTGAGTCTGAGAAAGTTGGAGCCCCTCACAACCAAGGCTGTGGGACTCTAAAAGCCTCACCTCTCCCATGATGACACCCAGAGCACCAGAGTCTAGGAGGATGGGCGTCTGTGGCCCAGAGAAGGGTCCCATACAGAGCGACAGAGTGAGTGTCTTGTTTACACGAAACCCAGATAGTCCTAGAAAACTTTTCCCCCAGAGAAGTTTGTGAAGATGCTCTTATGAATTATTCCTAAAGAGCCCCAGACTTGGGTCAAAGAGTCACTGTTGGGGCAGGAAACATGTCACATGGGTTTTATTGTTGCCATGGACTGGGGAGACGAGGAGCAGGGTGGGGCTTGCCATGACAGTGGAGTGTTGGGCTCCTGCACATGTCTGAGGGTCCCCCTCCAAGGTCCTCCTACCAGCTTGCCCAAGGTCAGAGCCTTTTGAGTTGGCTCTTTAGGCCCCTCATGGGAGTGCAGTCCCCTTACGACCTGACAGCTGCTGGGCAGGCCTGCCCGTATTTCTAAGCGTAGACTAAAACTCCGTTTCTCCTAAAGGACCATGGCTTTGATTCTATCTGTGCTCGGCCCAAAGCAGACCCCAAGGACATGGAGATGGGTGGCCTATAGGTCTCCTTCCTCGTAGGTCAAGAGGTGGATCATATGGAAAATTCCCAGCCCTGCCCAAGTGCCACAGTAGGGATATCTAAATGCCAGCGGAGCCCAGACCCAGGGCATCTGCAGACAGCAGGCTGTGCAGGCCAGATGCCAGATAAAGCATGTGGGCTTCTTCCTGTGGGCAAAGGGAGAGGCTCAGCATTTTGAAACAAGAGTCTGCCATGATTAGATTTGTGCTTTAGAAGCAGACTAACTAGGTCTATTTATTTTTAATAAGGTATATTATGGTTCAGGTAAAAATTAAAGTTTTTCTATTTTGGACAAATAATACCAAACATAAAGAAAGAAACACAGAAGGGTATAGACCCAGTCATTCTACTTCCCTCCGTGTACAGAGCTGATAGATGGAAAGAGCTGTGCACTTGGAGTGAGAGAGACCCACATTCACGTTCAAGTCCCTGCCACTGACTTGCTGTGTGACCTCTGGCAAATTACTTCTCCATCTCAACCTCAGTTCCCTCGCCTGTAGATGGGAATCCTGCCATCTAACACACAGGGCTGGTCTTCAGGATAAAATGGGAGTGTCTAAGGGCACTGCACACATGCACATACTTGGCAAATGCGCAGCATTCAGGTGAGGCTCCGGGAGGCTCCGTGCCCACACCTGAGGACATGTCAGATATCGCGCAACCCTGCAATTTCTTGGGAAGTCTCTCTCAGCTATTCCAGCTCCACTCAAAACCTGTCCTGTAAAAACATGACCCCATCCAGAAAAGCGACCTCTCTTGTATTTGGTGGGCCACCTTCCCACTGGATGAAGCCTGCTGGGCCATGAACATCAACAACAGCCCCTTCTTGGTGGGAGATGGAACAGGGAGCTGGTTTGTTCTCTGCTGGCAGGTAATGAGGAACATTTTAAGGTGGGACTTTTTTCCTGCACCACTTGCAGCTGTCTACATAAGGCGTCCATTATGTGCAGGCCCCAAGGCCAGTGGGCCTGAGAGGCTGAGCTAAAATTAGAGTTAAATGTGCACTGGGCAGAGACCTGGAACATCTGAAGGTCAGAGGCCTCTAAGCAGCCGCCCAGGCAGGACAGGGGCAGATGGACACCCAACAGCTGTGGCAGCTGCTGCCTCCAGTTCCTCATGGGCACAGGGACAGACAGCCCTGCCCAGCAGCCTGCTTCAATAGCCCAGCTTGAATTAAAAAATAGAGTGCAGAGTATAATCCCAAATATATATTTCAAAAAAGAAGAAAAAATCTGTGTGCATAGAAAAAAGGGGTATCTAAGAGAAGAATTTGCTAAATATCTCAGTCACGGATATGGAGTAGTGGGTGAATTTTTTCCCTTTGC
This sequence comes from Loris lydekkerianus, assembly GCA_963574355.1. Taxonomy (NCBI): domain Eukaryota; kingdom Metazoa; phylum Chordata; class Mammalia; order Primates; family Lorisidae; genus Loris; species Loris lydekkerianus. Next base: position 48,126 of record CAUYPK010116717.1, on the reverse strand, counting down.
CTGTACTTTTCAAAGTGTCCTCAGTAAATATGTATTACTTTTGTAATCAGAAGAAAACGCAATGGAAGATGCTATAAAATATTTATTTATATTAGATATATAAAAATGATTCCATTATATATGCTTAGAAGCATGTAGTATAGATGTGTGTGTGTGTACGTATATTTATATGGCATTAAAGATCAACATTCTCCAACCCCTTATTTTATGGAGGAAACTGAGGCTCCAGAAGCAAAGTGCCTGTTTAGGAAGCTGAGGAACTGCTTTGTACTGAGCTGCAGAGCTAAATCCCAGCCCTAGTTTTCCATCTGCAATTCTTCCTGCAGATTGAAGAAAGGAAGGGTCTTCAGAGCACAAAACAAAACAAAACAAAACAAAACAAAACATTCTGCTCTTGAAGTCTCAAACATTCAGAAAGCGACCCCTTACAGGAGTGAGGGTGAACTGTCTTTCTCTCCACTCCCACCTTCCCCTCCTCTGGAGGGCTTGTGGTCTTCCTGCCAGATCTGCCTAGAAAAGCCTTTGAAGGAATGAGTGTGCTGTGGGGGCACAAAGGGCACAATTCCCCTTTCTTTTCCAAGATAGGGCAGGCTGTGGGGAGGCTGGCAGATGCCAGATCTTTGGGGTGGGGAGGAGTAAGTTAAACTCTCCCCTGTCTGAGCCCCTTCAGCCTTCCTGGCAGTGCCCCCACAGCAACTCCAGGTCTTCCCTACACCCCAAGGCCTTTTCTTCAGCTTCTCCCTCTGCCCTGTACCCATTCCTATGCCCATTTTCTGTCCCAACATTCCCAGGGCCCAATTCATTCATGCATTTGTGCATTCTTGTTGGTGAAAAAATTTTTGTTAAGTGCCTAAAATGTGCTAGAACAAGACAGACATAGTCCTAACCCTGTAGGCACCTCTCACCTTAGAGAGAGGCTGCCAGGGGCCACTCAAGCATAGACTCTGGGGCCAGCCTCCCTGGGTTCGACCTGACAGCCATTCCTTAGTTGTGTGTGCATGGGCCAGTTACACAGTCCCTCTGGGCATCAGCTCTGTCCCCAAAAGGAGGATGACAGCAGTACCTACTTCACAGAGCTGTGCAGGTAGAGTGTAAACCCACATGAAGCTGCTAGAACAAAGCCTGGCATGCAGTAAATGCCCCCTCCTTATCGTGTCCCCACCCCCCACTGCTCCCTCCTGTACAGTCCCATGTCACTCTGGGGCTTTGATGGGCTTGCAATGCCAGTTTTTGGGGTCCTTCCTTCTCTGTACCTAGGCAGGGACTGAGTGTTATTCATTGCCATGCCAGCATCCAGCATGAATGCTGTAACATCTTCAGGGTTACTTCAGACTTAACAGGTGACATGTGCCTTCAACCCTAACCAAGAAAAGCCTTAGGCCACCTACTTTTTAGAGGCATTAGAGACCACAAATCTGGCCTTATTATGGTGCTCATCACTATTCCTCTTAAACTGCTGGACCTGGCCCTGGGTAAGACCCTCCCAATGAGTTCCAAGCTTCTGGGATGCTAAGCTTCCATGAATGCTTCTCCCAGACGGAGAACTCCAGGGCACTCACTGTCAGCACCAACAGCTGATGCCCCAACATGCTGGGGTGTTTCCCAGGCCTTTGCCCATACCAGCCCCTCTGCCCGGAACCCTTCTGCCCCCTTCCCACAGTCCCCCTGACCTGACAAACTCCCACTATCCATCCAGCACCTGCCCAGATGCCCCCTACATGGGGTCCCCTATTCACCTCCCCAGAAGGGAGCTCCTGTCCTCTGCACCTGTATGACTTCCTACACAGGCTTGTGCAGTGACTCTTGCTCACAGTGTAAGGCTATTCCTTTACCTATGTTAGGCTTTTTAAACCTTTTTTATTTCACGGCACACTTGAACCTATAGTTAAACTTCCACAGTACACTTAAATTATGTTGATAAAAAAAAAAAAAGAGTAAAAAAGAGAATATGCCTACTATGCTTTGAATTTTTTTGCAGCATACCTGAGATCATCTCACAGCACACTAGCCTACAAGTTCCTTCTGGAAAAAGGACTGTCTTGTTCTCATCTGGGCCCCCTCTTCTGGAGCAGAAGAGCTATTAGGAAGGTTCCACTGAATGAACTTTTCAAAGGAAAGTCAAGTCCACTGGGTTGATTTCCTATAAAGGCACATATGCCAATGGCTCATGTCACAGGTCCTCCTAGGCCACCACTGCCTATCAGGAGCCACTTGCTCTTTCACAGGGACCTGAGTTGGCAGAGGAGCATAGATTGTAAGCACAGACAGTGTGACAGGCACTGTGTTGGCCTTGCCCTCCAGCCCTTGTACTTGACCTTAGGACCACTTCAAGAGACAGTTATTTTACAGACAGAGACCCTGAGGCTCAGACCAGTTACAGTGCCTAGCAAGGAGGGGAAGCCAGGGTTGGTCGCAGTACCTATAATTTCTATACCCTAGTGAGACAACAGATGTGAGTGTTCTGAGTTCTACCAAGAGAGGAACTACAGGACTATCAATGCGCAAAGTATTACCCATCACACAGAACCTACTCTAGGGCAGCAGCAACCTTGCTGTAATTCAGCTGTGGAGAGGAGACCGAAGGGGCCTTAGTAAGAGCATTAAATCCTTACAGGATTGCTGCCCTGGGGGAGGTGGCCTGTTTTGTTTTTCAGGGACAGAGAAGAGAGGGAGAGCTGAATAAGGGTGGGAAGATGGGAAGCCAAGCAGCTCCATACCTGAAGCAGAAGCTCAATGCAGGATGGACCCCACAGAGCCTGTGGATCTTTTTCAGCCAGATAGGCCCCTGAGCCTATAAGAGTCTGGGCCACAGACACTTCAACAGGGGACATTCTGCCCCAGGCCTCCTGTGAGATTCAGTGAGTTCTACCATAAGCATCTCCTTTAAGCAATGGGCCCATCCTCACCCCAGCCTGTCTCAGAACCACAGAGCTGACTGTCTCCCTTCCTGCCATGTAGGACTCAACTAGAGCTCCTTGGCATGGCATTTGAAATTCTATGTCCCTCCCAGCCTCTGTCCTACCACCCCTCCTCTTGGGCACTATGTCCCAGCCACCACTCCCCCTTTGCAATTCCTGTTCCTTCAGCCCCAAATACCTTTCTTCCATGTTTCACCTGCTGAATTTCTACTCATCTTCAAAGCCTAGTTCAAGTGCCATCCTCAAATGGGCTCCCTGAGCTACCCCCACAACCAAAACCAGACAGAATGAACGCTTTCTGCCTGCATCAGTCTTCTGTCCCGTGGCACATCCATCTCCTCCACAGAAGAGGAAGCTTCCTGATGGCAATGTGGTGATTTGTTTACCTCCATGCCTCAGTGCTCAGCATAGAGTATAGAACACAGCAGGCAACAAAACATCTCCAGATGCCCAGGCCATGGCAGGGCAGGCCTGGGGCTGCTGATGGTCTATATTTGAGTTGGACTTCATGCAGAGTTTGCCAGAAGGAATACTTGTCGTTCCCCCCCAGTGCACCCCCACATACACATATATGAGGTCTGACAATTAAGTTCGCGAACTTGCCACCGTGCACAGAAGTGATGGATACATGGCAAAACATTCATTGAATTGTGAGTCAAAATCATTGTCTGACTGTGCTGTCTGCATAGCAGACAAGTCAACATCAGTAGAGAAACAGGAAAATCTTAACTGAAAATCTTGGCATGAGAAAGGTGCATGCAAAAAACTGGCTCCTGCATCACAACAATGCACCTTCTCACACAGTGCTCGATGTCTGCAAGGGAGTTTTTTAAGCTAGAAACAAATAACAGTACTTGAACACCCTCCCTACTCTTCTGATCTGGCCTCCAGTGACTTTTTACTTTACCCAAAGATAAAGAAAATATTAAAAGGAAGACATTTTAATAATTGAAGACATTAAGGGTAATATGATGGCAGCTCTGACGGCTATTCCAGAAGGAGTTCCCAAACTGCTTTGAAGGGTGAATTAGTCACTGACACCAGTGCATAACTTCCCAAGGGGAGTACTTGGAAGGTGACCATAGTGATATCCGGCAATGAGTTATGTAGCACTTTTTCTAAGATGAGTCCATGAACTTAATTGTCAGACCTCGTATGGTAAACACACAGGTCAGTCAAAGCCTTGCAGGGATGTGACATCCATGAAGCAATCAAATAGGAAACTGAGCCCTAAGGAAGTAGCACACAGCTGCAGTGCTATCCCCCCTGCCCATGGCCTTGGCCAGAGTCCAGTTCATAAAGTTCCATTCCTTCACTTTGCAGATAAGGAAACAGAGACCAAGAAAGGAAGGCCCTTGCTTGAGATTTTCCCTGAAAATAAAGGCAGACCCATGGCCTTTAGACTGTGATGAAATTGCTTTGTGTCCTATGGTGCTGGGGGGAATGGGGAGAGCTTACCTGCCAAAAGCCAGCCACGGTCTCATTGTTGAGATGTGCCAGAGATTTCTAAGAGCTTGGAGGAATGTGTTGGAAGGAGGCCTGAGGGAAGTAGAAAGTGAGAATATTATACCACTGCCATCTGTCAACTTTCATCTGAGTTTGAAAAATGCATCCAAAAATGGTGAGCACAGCCTTGCTGAAAGCGACCATCCAGCTACCATCCCCTCTCCAACATGGATATCATGGGGTCAAGATCAGGTTCATGGGATGCAACCAGAGCATCAAAACCCCACTCACAGACCTACAAGTTACCTGCCCCTGCCAGTGCCACAGGTATGCTGGTCTTGCTCTTGAGCCCAAGGTACTCTTTCTTTTAAGCACTCCTTGGGGGAAACACCTTTCATGGGCTCCCTGAGTGCTGTGTTTTAGAATTCACTTGTTCTTCTTTTCATTGTTCATTAATTCACGCAAGCATTCAATAGCCATTGGGAAAGCAGTTCTTATAAACTCTGAGAATGTCAGTTCAGAACCGATATGAAAGGCCCATCTAGACCCAGGAAAAAAGTCACAGGCTCCCCATCCACACCTAATGGGCTGCCTCCCAGATGCTGGGCAAAGCACTTTGATTACATGCTTCAGGATGGCAGGATGCTTCACCATTTTCAGCACAAAGACTCCTTCCCAGTTGTGTGTACAATTATTTCCTAGGTAGCTATGTACCTAGTATCTTTCCATTGAGAAAACTACATAAAAGTTGCAATGAATAAAATGCTTTATGATCAACTTGTCTTTTAGTAATCATGGCACCACTACATGATTTGCATAATGACTACACACATACTCATTTGTCACATGTTATTTACATATGTTTCCCAGGCTTAAGCCATTGAGCCCTTGGGTATCCATTCATTCAATATTCACTCACTCAGCAGATATTTATGGAGCATTTCTGAGATTCCTGGCCCTGTAGCCCAGAGGTTAGAGGCTCTAGGACAGTAAAGAGCTGCAGCTCAACAGTGAAGCACACTTAAGCTTATGCTCAGGTCAGGCTGGATATGTGCCCTTGGGCAGGCCATCTGAGCTTTCTCCAGCTCAGAGCCCTCACAAGTACAATGGAACTAGTAACCATGACACTACATAGCTTTTATGAGGACTAAATGAGGTAGTAGAAAGCATCCAGATCAGGGCCTGCACAAAGCAGAAGCTCAACAAATGGACACCCGAGGACTCTCGTTATCACCATCATTTTCATCATCAACATTGGAAATATCATCATCGTTACCATCAAAAGCAACAGCAGCATCACTATCACCACCATCCTCACCATTACCACCACCATTCTATTTCCCTTCTCTTTCTGAACCTTGCCCTCAATTAGGGTATATAGTAGTTTCTATCTTCTAATAGTTATTTGTATCCACATCTTATTTCTCAGGTTCTTGTCCAGCTCTGTAACTTCGGAGTTGTTTGAACATGGGTAAATTACTTACCTTGTCTGAATGAATCTATTTCCCCACATGTAAAATAGGAACCAAGTGTCACTTTTATAATAATTAAATGAAATAATACAAAACCTCTACACACTTTCCGACTTGTGGAAAATGCTCAGATGGTCATTATTTATGTTGTTGGTATTATTATATTGTTGTTATTATTGGCAACATTTCTCCTCCTAGCCTATAAGTCCCTGAGGGCACAGACCATTCCAAATCTCTCTTCTCCCCACAGATCCAGCACAAGGCCTGCCTCCCAGCAGACATTAATAAATGATTGCAAGTCTTGGACAGTTGCACAAATGAGGCACAAAAGCACTCAAGGGACAGGAGTATGGGCCATGTTCAAGGGCAAAGGGGCTTATAGGGACCATGAAAAACCTAACAGATCTCCTGAATGGAGCCACTGTCAACCATGAAGCCAAGATAAAGGGCTTCTAGCATCATTCATTCATTCGTTCACTGAACTGATACCAAATTTCCACTTTGGTAGAATAACAAAACCCTTGCCTGGTGCTTTTTTTCTGTTTTGAAATCTTGCTTCCATCTGCCACTTCCTTTAGTTTCCATAAAAATATCTGGAGGCAAATAGAATAAGTAAGGAACTAATAATCCATTTTACAAATAAAGAAATGGAGGCTCAGAGAGGGGACAGGATTTATCAAATGGCACACAGCAGCCAAGGCCATAGAAGAAAATGGACCAACCTTCCATTGATGAACTTAAGTCACTGCTCCCATGGTGTCAAGCACTTTCCAAATCTAGAATCATTGGTTCTCAATTCTCACTGCTCAGTTTGCTTCTCAACAAATAAAACTGAACTGAATTATAGTTGATGTTATTTTAACATGTCTCTTGGAAAAGGAAGACTCTAAGTTCCATGAGGGTGGGAACTATGAGAGCCGCAACAGGGTAGTGGCAATTAAATGTATGAGTACTGATCCCAGATTAGCCAGGTTCAAATCCTGGCTTTGACGCTTAATAGGTGTGGGACCATGAGTAAAGTACTTAAACTTTCTGTGTTTCAGAAAGGACAATGGGGTTGCTATGAGAATTAAATGAGCCAATCCATGTACAGTGCCTAGAATAATACCAAGCACATAATTAGGTTATAATTATTATTCTTTGTGATTCATTTCCTGCACCTAGCTTAAGCCCTGGCCCATGGAAAATCCCTAATAAGTACTTATTGGATGGTTGAGCAGGTGAAATACTACCTTTAAAAAGGTAAATATCTATATTTTCAATATTTCTGAGCAAGGCAAAAGAATAGCTGAAGCTCTGGCCCCAGGGAAACTGGGGTCCTCCAGTTCTTTGTTCACAGCCAGACCAGGCAAGAGTAAACTGGTCATTCCAGGACTCAAAGCCCTGTCCACTGGCTGGCAGTAACTGTAACAGGTTCTACAATCAGATACTTAAATTCAAGTTCTTGCTCTGTTTTGTCACTCACTAGTTGTGTTCTTGCCTCCTTGTACATGCCTTAGTATTCTCATCTATAAAATGGGGATATTCATTGCTACCTCAAAGGATTAAAGGTCACAAGGAGGAGGTAGAGCCTCCTACGCCTGGTCCATAGCCAAAGTAACAACGAACTTAGTAGGATCAAGGGAAGCTCACTCTGATAGACCTTGTCCAATGGACCAATTCCTCTGTGCAAAGCATCGTCTCCCCCATGTGAGCTTTTCCAGGAGCAGGTTTGTTAGCATGGTCCATGTTCCACCCTCTAGGCCAAAAGGTTGCTACGAAAAGGCAAATTTTCTACTTGGCTCCAGCATAGACTAGGCTCCAAGGAGGCGAGACAGCTGCTTGGGAAATGGCCCCCAGGGAAGGGCGGTCTCCAGAGAGTCCACTTGGAGAGTTCCTCCCAGGTGCCAGTGCCAGCAGCTAATAGCAACATGCCTGCAGCTGCCTCTGAATTGATCCCAGTTCCTGTGGTGGCTGCAGACCCTTCCTGCACTGTTTCCCTACCAAAACCTTGAGGCTGGCAGACTGTTGTGCTTATAGAAAGGGGAAAACATTCACTGGGCCAGAAGCTTTAATTCCTTTTCTCATTTAATCCGTACAATGAGCCAGCAGTGGGTACCCGGATCTCACCATGTACCAGCTATGAGACCCTGGGAAAACCATTTAGCCACCCATGCTTGTTTTCTCCCCTGTGAGTGCTTGTCTATATCCTTATTTATTAGAACCGCTTTGCAGAGCATAGATTTCTTCCATTCCAGCTGCATTGTCCAAGACCACATAAACCAGTGACAAAGCTAGAGCTGTTGGACTTCAAAGTTCCATTCATTAATCCATCAATTATTTTTTGAGAGCTCCCCATGTGAGTACTGGATTCATACTTTCTTTTTAAAAAAATGTTCATATTATGTATGTCCCATCACTCCTAAGACCCTAACATGCAAAGCAATTCAACTTAACAAAGATACATTAAGGCCGACACGTCAGGCACTATGTGGAGTTCTGGTACAAAGGATCACATTGAACCCTCTAACTATCCTGTGCAGTTGACCTTCTTTTTTGTTGTTGCTGTTGTTTTGCAGTTTTTGGCCGGGGCTGGGTTTGAACCCACCACCTCCGGCATATGGGGCCTGTGCCCTACTCCTTTGAGCCACAGGCACCGCCCAGCAGTTGACCTTTTTATGCCTTTTGTAGATGACAAAATGGGGAATTCAAATAGGTGAGAGAACTTGCCTAGGCTCACACATGGAGGTGACGTCCATCTGACCCCAAACCCACTTTCTTCCCTTCCCACGAAGTTGTTCCTCTCTCTCCAAGACACTCTAACCTCGCTACCCAGGCTGGCCCAGATAATACAGGCTCTGGAAGTTCCAGTTGGTATCCACCACTGGCAGTCCCTCACCCACCAGAGAGGTACAGCTCTTAGCCCTACCAGCCATCCCACACTTGATCTTTGGGACTCTGTTTCTCCCTAAATCCTGCTACCCCCTGGACTTAACCTCAGAATGACAGATCTATAAAACCCAGGAATTTGTTCGTTTATATCTTGCCCACTTTCAAAAAGGATGTGAGGGGGACTAAAGAATAAAAGTGCAGACTGAGGCTCAAAACCTTTGACAAAAGCAAAATCCAGATGAGAAGGATCAGGGGTGCTAGAAGTAAATGTTTTGAAGGACACTGCCTACTTCTCACAGGGCTTAGAGAAACTGGTGCTCTTATATGGCTGCTGGTAGTGCAAATTGGCAGGGTTCCTTTGAAAAGCAATTTCACAGCTTGCATCAAGAACTTAGCCTCATAAATACCCATACTTGTGGACACAGTCATCCCAATTCTCAGGAATATAGTTGAAGGAAAAAAAATCTAAATAAATTCCATGCAGTGATGGTTATAATACTAAGACATTAAATACTGACCACAAATCTAAGTGCTAACACATGGAAAGAAATAATACACCAATTAAACCTAAGGTACATCTATATTAGGGGTTGACAAGCTGTATGCCACACCCACTTATAGCCTGTTTTTATAAATAAAGTTTTATTGGAAAAACAACCACACCCATTCATTTACATATCATTTATGGCTGCTTTTGTGTTATCATAGTAGAGCTGAATAGTTGGGACAGAAACAGTGTGACCTGAAAAGCTGAAAATATCTACTTATCTGGCCTTATAGAGGAAAAAAAAAGGTTTGCTTACCTCTGATCTAAGTGATGGAATATTATGCATCCTTTAAGAATGATGTGATAACATAAAAATATCCTATGTATCAGGTTGAGAAAAGGAAGCTACAAAGTTTCATATGCATGATGATTTCACCATATGTACAAAGAAAAAAAAAAACTCCTACAAATAAAGCCACATAAAAACTGTACATAGTCAAGAACAGAGAGAATAGGTGAAAATACTAATAGTATTTTGGGGGTAGAAGCACAGCATGTATTTATTTATTGTTTTTTTCTGTACTTGTCTGTATTCTCTAATTCTTAGGAAATAACCAATTATCATATAATGGAAAAAATACACATTTTACAAAGAAAGATGCCCAGATGAATGTGCTCTGGGCATATTAGTGGCCACGGCAAAAAGTAAAATGAGGTGATTTCTATCATTTGGCAGTAGGAAAGACCCATGAAACTAGGACCTGAACCATTTTTCTGCAAAGAATTAGTTACCAGGGTCTTTGTTTCAAGTTACTTTTGATCAGCACAGTGGACAACTTTTTCTGTTTTGCTGATGTACTGAGGTATGACCCACATATATGCCTGTTCCTGGTTACTGGCTCTCAGTGATGTCAAAGAAAGAATGTTAAACTATGGTTCTGCGAAGATTATTCTCCCAGGGGGCAGTAGGAGTTCAGATCAAGGAAAATCTTGCAGAGCCTTATAGAAAAAAAACATCAGTATATCCAGTACACGAGTGAAGTTTAGCCAGGGAATATTTTCTTAGAAAATAGAACTTACATGGAACACTAGTGAGTAAAGCAGGTAAAGGTGAGACGCTGTGGTGGCAGCTGAGTAGACTGCAACTCCAGGCACCCCTCTCAGCTCCCACTCAGCCCCTTGATGGTGTTCTGAGGGCCTTCTGGGGCTTCTTGGAGCGCAGGAGGTGAACCTCTGCATCACGGGTCCCCTGGGGCCCATGGTGCCAACGGAATCCTTAGTTTTTTGCCAGTTTGAAGGCACTAGCAAGAGAAGCACAGGATGGTCTGCTGACCTGAGAAGGCAGGACCATGTCCTCCAGCAGCCAGAACTACAAGGGTGAAGACAATTTTCCATAGTGAAAATTAAATAGTGCTCACAAGTTCGAGACCAGCCTGAGCCAGAGTGAGACCTCATCTCTAAGAATAGCCAGGCATCATGGAGGGCACCTGTAGTCCCAGCTACTTGGGAGGCTGAGGCAAGAGAATTGCTTGAGCCCAAGAGCTTGAGGTTGCTGTGAACTATGACAGCATGGTACTCTACTGAGGGCGACAAAGTGAGACTCTGTCTCAAAAAAAGAAAAAAAGTACAACTCATGATTCTTTCCAATAGACTTCTTTCCTTCTCGGGTTCAGGCCCAATTCTGGCCAATAGGATTAATTACTTACATTTTGAGTTAAGGGATGTCTTTCTCAGGGTTTCTGGGAAAGGGTTTCCTTGCTAATAAAAAAAGAATTTGGGGAAGATACTCCTTTTCTGTACCACCTACCTCTACATGGCATAGTGGCCCCTAGGACTGTGACATCTATGGCCTTGGGCTAGATGCTGCTGCCATGGAGGTGAGGCTGACAGAGGCAGGAAAGCTGGAAAGTGCCTGGGTCCTTGATGTCACTGGGCTGATGTCATTGGCTGTCAGCTTTAGAACTGCCCCTACTTTGAGCCTTCTGGAGTAAAATCCCTATTGTTTAAGCCCCTGGTATTTAGGTTTCTGTTACGGGCAGCTAAAAGCATCCTAATAATCAGAGCTTCAAACCTGGGAATGGGCACTCAAGAATCTGGCTGCATGAGTGTCTGTGTCAGGAAGCACTGGGGAAGGGAGCATCCGGAGGGTGGGGCAGAGGTAGCCTTCAGGCAGTGGCAATCTCTGAGGGCAGAAGATAGGCCGTGTCATCACCTGGCAGTCTTCCTTGTTTAGGCCAGGAACCTAGCCAGCAGCTTAAGGGCAAAGAGAACAGAACCCAGCCCAAAGTGGGGTTTGGGTGGAATGGTAATAGCTTGTCAAGGTCTCAGGGTCTAGAGTTCATGTGGGAATCTGACTTTTGCAGAGAATTGAAATCTTAGGCAGGGAAGCAGAGGCAGAAAGAAGCAAACCCAGCTCTGTAGAGTTGCTGGCACAGCAGGGTTGGGGGAGGCTTCAGTTCAGTGTCCCCTCTCTGCTCTCCAGGTACAGAATGAGAGAACCAGGCCAATTCCAGCCCCTGCTGGCCCACTCGGCATCAAGATTCTAGCGGCTTTGGCCAAGTTTGGCTCAGATGTTAGATATTGGAGGGAGGTACTGGGGTGGGTCAGGGAGGGCAGGGACTCAAAGTGGTTTCCTGTTGGGAGCCCACTTCCACTGGGAGCTGGGAGAGCCCAGTGTGGCTTCTAGCTTTGCCAGTCTGAGTCAGCAGTGTGCAAGAAACCCCAGTGCCTGAAAAGACAGCCCTGCTCAAGTGCACAGGACAGAGCTGGACCAAGTCTGTGCCCCCACCACATTCTTTGTGCATCAGCTAGGGGATTGGGCACTTCCTCCTGGTACATTTCTCATCTGCACATCACCTCTTCAGAGCTCCCACCTCCCTTCTCCTAACCTGAAACAAAACCCCAGAATTAGTCCCTAGGGGTTGTTTTCAGGGCTAGAAAGATCCTAAAAGGTCATTTAGTATACCACCTTCATGAGATATGGGCCCAGAGAAGATCAGGAGGTCCTGATAAGCTGCTGTGTGGCCCAGGGCAGTCAGCGTCATCTCTGTAGTGCTAGCTCTGACCTTCCATGGTTCTGCTTCAAAGGGGCAAATGGATTCCTCAGAACCACATGGAATGGCTCTAACTCTAAGCCTGAGTCAGGGTCTGACTCTCCTCTCCCTCATCTCTCCTCTGCCAACAGCCAGTCTCCCATACCCTACTGCAAGCTCTCAGACCAACACGCTCTCTTAAAATGAAGGGGCATCCAAAGAACCTCCAGCCCACAATTTCCTGCCCTGATATTGTACCCTGTGCCTAGAAACTGTGTCCATGTCTTGTTCCCAAGGTCAAGCACCTGCCTTATTTCCGGGCACTGGTCCAATGCCCTGCTGCAGCCTCACCCCCAAGCCTGACTCCCCACTCCTGGGAGTGTGCAGCCGGTCATGACATGATGGTGGCTAGCAGCTGGCAGTAGCATCCCACCCACTCGCTTCCTGCCAGACACTCAACTAAGAATTTTACACATATTATTTCACTGAATCCCCAAAGAGAGCTGTATCAGGTAGTTACAATCTTTGCTCTCATTTTACAGATAAGGAAGCTGAAGCTCAAAGAAATTAATCAGCTTGCCACAGGTCGTTTGGCTGGTAAGTGGCAGTGCCCGGGGGATATTCCCCTGACAGGCTATGTCAGCCTTTTCTCTAGACTGGACTGCGTGTCCCTTGTCCCCCAGGATGGCCCTCTGTCCTGTAGACTGCCTATCCTGTGGCCATGGTTGGTGTCAAATTCCTAGCTACTCTTGCTCAGTAGCACTGAAGCTTCTGTTCTAATGGTGCTGTCTCCTTCAGAGAAGAGGTGAGATTTGACAGGACCAAAAAGAACAGGCAGAGGGTGTGGGGAGGCCAGCTGAACTTGGTGATTTGTAGAGACAGATCCCACGACAGTATACACAGGCCAGTGCCCTCTTTTGCTTACCTGTGGGTAATTGCTGGGCAACAGCTTCATGGGCTGATGGCATCCAACCATCATTACCACTCAGGGGACTCTAAAGGGCACAGTGGAAAAGCTTGGGTGCCTTAGATGCTCTATGAGCTTGGTCCAGTTTCATGAGAAGGTGAGCTCATTGAGCCTTTTGACCACCCAGCTGTAATTTGGAGCTAATAACAGCACTCTTACATGGCCCTTGTGAGGACACATAAGATGCACTTGTCAAGGGCTGGGCGCTCGGTGAAGGTTGGTTGCCTTTGCTGCCTTTTCCCCATCATTTCTTACTGCCCTTTGGAGCTGATGTCTCCTAATTGCAGAGAAAGCCTCACAGAGCTAAGCAGCCTGAGCAGCCCAGTGATGCCCACCATGTGCCTGGCAGGGACCCAAGCACACTCAGCACACTGAAGATAAATACAGGGTCCAGGCACCTGATTCTGAACAATGGGCTATTCTGGGGTTCTAATTGCTCATCCAGGGGAAGGCTGGCTCTGGGCAGTTACCAACCTTGGAGGTCAGGATTAGTACTTAAGTGACTAATGGGGGCAAATGCACCAAGGCACAGGTGCAGAAATGCCAGCCAGCAGGTCACATAGTCCAGCACATCATGGGGGAGGGTGCTAAACAAGCCTCTAAGACAACCATGCTCTCAGTGTACAAATGAGGGAACTGAGACCCAGGGAGGAGAGTGCTTTGTTCTGTTGCTTCACCAGACATTCATTAAGCACCTGCTCCAGGCAGGGCTGTGTGCTCTGCGTTGGGGACCTCACATTATGTTGGGGAGACAGACTGGACACATGTAATGGCAGTGCCCTGTGATGAGCACCAGGAGGAAGCACAGACAGGGCCTTGGGAGCATGAGAGAGGCACATCCCCAAGTCACATGAGCCATTCATTTCTCAAAGGGCACCCAATGCTTGCATGTACCCGGCCCTGTCCAGGTGCTAGAAACAGTCCTGGACAAAGGCCGATCCCTGACTTTGAGTCTCATGGCAGAGAAAGGCAGTGACAGATACAGGGAGAGGTATAGAACATAATGTCAGCCCATGTAAGTGCTATAAAGAAAAACAAAGTGCAATGAGGGGACAATGGGTGCCTACAGGTGGTTGATGTTTTAGGTAGATGGTCCAGGTCCATGCAAACAATGACAAATAACTTAAGCACGGTAGACAGGCAGTGCTGTGAAAGCTGTGCCCTTCTGAATGGAAAGGAAGGCCAATGCCCTGGGGTGACCTGCTTCAGAGTTCATCAAAGAACAGAAGCAGAGCCAGGACCTGACCCGAGTCTCTTGTCTCATGCACCAGAGTGGTCCCTACACTACATGTGACATTGACAGGGGCCACTGGCCCTGCCTCCCTCCTCCCCAGGAGGGAAAACACCAGGCAGTTCTAGGCTGGAGGTTGGAGCTGGAAAGTCACCCACACTGGCCTCAGGCAACAGAGACTGACAGCCAGACCCTCAGTCCTCCAGACATAGCAGGGCCCACTGGCCCCTTCCTCCACCACCTCCCACTGGTGTGAAAGTCTTGGTGTCAGACACATGTGGTTCCTTCACTTCTGAGCTGTGTGACCTTGACAAGTTCAGCAGAGCATCTGTCAAAACTGGATGCTGTGTGGTTCTCACAGGGCCACTGTGAGGGTGAAATGACGTAAGACATCAAAGGCCCAAGCAGTCTGGGCCCGCAGTGGGCCTGGAGGCACATGCAGCTTCCTCTCTTGTATCAGTTCATCCCACCCCCATCTGGGCCCCGCCACCACCACCCAAAGCATCACTTGCTCCTCCAGGCTCCTTCTGCCCTGAGACCACTCGTTTTCTCTTTCTGGGTCTGCTGCTGGTCCTTGACCAAGACTGCCAGCTTCTGGGGAGCAGTCACTGACTTCTGCAGGTCTCTGAGCCACCCTCCGGGGTCTCAGCACAGAGTCACACTCAGCTGCTGCTCAACAAACGTCCTTCCATGCAGCTTCTGGCCAGGAAGAAGAATGGGCCATGTAGAACCCTGCATTCACAGTCAGTGTCTTTATCAGCTAAGTGACCCCGGGCAAGTTAATTTTTTTTATGTAAATGAGGATAATCATTGGTGCCCAAGGTTTTTCAAAATTATACAGTGATTTTAATATTATTATTTCCATTATAGAATCATAGATGGAGACAAGTGTTTATTCAACCTGTCACCTAGTATGTCGATCCTTCCTCCAATATCCTGCCCCCTGGATAGAGTACTGCCCCTAGTGGACCTCTCCAGTGACAGGGATCTCACTCACTGCCAGGCACCCCATGCTGTGTTTTGACTGCCTCTGAGTATCAGGAACTTTGCTGTCTGTTATTTGAAGCCTGTCATGCTGATCTCTGGGATGCAGAGAAATGAGTGGGTGATGAACTAGTCTGGGGGTGGAGAGAGGTGCTGGCTGATGGTGGGAGCATGTAGCAGAGCTGGGAACACCTGAAATGATACCTCTGATCTCCCCATCATGGTGCCTACTCTGCCTCTCGCTTCAAAGCCAGCTAGCCCTTCCAGAAGACCACCTCCTGCCCAGGGCTGCTCAGCAGCTGGGCCACAGGGGCCTGGTTCTCAAGCTGTGATGTATGATTCATGAGTCAGATGAGCTCACCAGCTCCGGGAGGGAGGGCAAGCCAAAGGGAGACCAGAGGAAGGCTGGTTATGGATTTTAACCCTCTGATGTTACTGGCTGGGAATTGAACATCAATAATTCAAGACAGTGGGGAGCAGGGGATAGGGGAAAGAGGCAGAATAGACAGGGAGGTAAGGATGGAAAGGGAGAAGGGAAAGAAAGGACTGGAGGAGGGGAAGAAGAGAGAAAAGGAGGCAAAGATGCATTTATTGAGTGCTTCCTGTGGGTACCATACCACCTTTGCCTCTTTCAGCTCGTTTAAGCCTCATTGAGACCTAGGAAGCAGGTGTCGTCAGCTCCAATGACTGGATAAAAGTAGAAAAGCAAAGATTTCAGGGGCAGGTGTGTGTGTATGGGGGGGATTTGGACCCACGTGGCTGATTCCAGATGCAGGTTCTTTCTACTTCACCTTGACTTTGGAGGGTAGCCAGGTCAGGGAAGGGAGAGAGTTCCCATTGGCCTCAGGGCAGGTGGCCCCAGCTCACACTCTGGGGTTGACGTGGGGTGAGAGGAGTTTGGAAAGCTTTGCCCCTGGGGAGAGAAACCAGCCATTGGCCTTCTGGACAGCACGAGAACTTTGTCGCTAGAGATGAAAAAATTAACTGCTATATTTAAAAAGCATTGTTCAGCTGCTATGGCAACAGAGGGGCTAAGAATAATATAAAAAGAAGATGATATGCCAGGTTGTCACTGGCAACCCACTTTTAAGGGTGTGTGCATGTGTTTTAAAAGGAGTTGGTGGTGGTGGTGGGGGGGTGAGGTTCAGACTGTCTTTCCTGCTCCCTCCAGCACCATCTGCCCCAGCAACAATTCCAAGATGCAGCCAGGCCTGGCATCTCACAGGTCTGCCCGCATCAGGGCAGAGCTGGTGCACCCTGGCCCTGGGCCTAAAGATAAAGGTGGCTCTCGGTTCCCTAACTGCTGTACCCTCTTGGCAGTCCCCCACCCCCGCCAACCCTCCGCACTACCAGAATTTCTTCCCTGTGCTGAGGAAACCCAGCCGGAGGCACCTCTCAAACAGATGGCCCCCCAAAAGCTTCTTCTATCCGACCTGGGAGCTTTCAGCCAGCCTGGCAGACTCCCTGGGGACCACCCGGGAGAACAGATGGTCAGGAGAAAAGAGCAGGAGATGGATTTATTGATCTGCAGCCTGGATGTCAGGATAGGAGGCAGCTTGGTGAGGCCCTGCTCCCCACACAGTCCTGGAGAGCGGCACTAAGCCCAGCCTGGGTGTAGAGCCTGGGCCCAGGTGACCCCAAGGGGACCCACAGCAGGCCAGGGGAGGGTAGGGAAGTGGATGGGGACTGTGGCCCTTTAGGTACTGGCCTGCTTTGCATCAGGGCCATGATGGCAGCACCCATGGGACACATGGGAAGAACCAGGTGGCAAAAAGACAAACGAAATCCCCAAGGCAGGTCACTGATGGTTGAGTTTTAGAGACAAGCCTGCTATTATACTTCTGCCACCATCATGGAATGTGGAGGAAAGCTTTGAAATGGGCAGAACCTCATCCTGTCCTGTGACTTTGAGCAAGGCCCTGAATACTCCTGGGCCTTTGTGACACCACAGGGAAAATGACAGTATCTCTTAGGACTGTGGAGAGGGAGATACATTGAGAGAGGTGCCACCACACAGAGAGGGACAGTGAGGGGCCCCGAGGGACCAGTTATGCCTGAGTCGGGGGTGTCAGGATTCCGCAGGAAGAGTTATCATTGAGGCAGGTCCAGAAGAATGAGGATGAGGGGTGAAGAAAGGATGGTCCTTCTCTACAGGTGAAGAGAATGATCCAAGCTGTGGCTGAAGATGGGAAAACCCAGGAGGGCCTGAGAGCAAGGCATAGCCTCATGGGGCTGGGGCTGGAACCTACCAGCACGAAGGGGTGCAGGAAAACAGTCAGATCTATGCCAGGCTCAGCTGGGAGCTTGGATGGGCCAGCCAACCTGGAGGCCCGTGGGGATACTAGGCAAGAGTCCAGCCTGAGATAAAGGAGCCTGGACTCAGGCAGGACAGTCTTGGCAGTTTACAAGGCACATCCATGTCCATTACCTCATCTGCCCAGCACAGGGTGGAAAGAGGTTACTGCCCCACCCAAGCTCTCCCTGCTCCTGTCTATCTGGGTGTTCCATAAGCTAGGGAACCCTCTGTGTGTGGAAGTAGCTACATACTGATTCTCAAACATCCTCTAAAGGCAGGAGATTCCAGGAGAGCTGGAGGGGAGAGACGAGGGTGAGGTCTCATGGGTGCTACTCATGGAGGGCTCCCTTGAGAAGATAGGAAGGACATCTAGGCAGACAGCTGTGGCAAGGGTGGAGCTCAGCATGCGGATAGTCATTGTGCACTAGGGGAAGGCAGGCTGGGGATCAGGCAGGGCTGGGTCATGGAGTGCCCTGGATTTCAGCTGAAACGCTACATCCTCTTGCAAACAGTGGAGAGCCGTGGGGAGCCAAGAGGGGCTGGGCAGGAAAGGGAGATGTAAGCACAGCAGGTTAGGAAGCCAGGCTAGCCTCACAGCCACTTCTTTCCTCCTGTCTCCACTGTCAGGCATCACTCTCTCCCCCTGCACCATCTGAGTGCCAGCAACAGAAACCAGGCCTCAAGCAGCATGCCATGGAAAATGGGTATGCATTCTCAGCTTTCCCAGAGCACAGCCTGCTCAGGCCATACCTAGGCCTGGCTACCTCCCCCTCTGGGACAAGCTGGATGCCCTACATCCTGCTGTCTCAGGGCACACAATTCTGATCCTGGTTTCCCATGGTGGAGGCACCCAGAGTTGTGCCCAAGGCAATGTTCTGGACCCAATGGGAGTTACAGGCTGAGACGGCAGAAAGCTGCCCCAGTGGCTCAGCATCTGGGGGCAAGAATTTGGGCAGGGGTAAACCCATGAAGCTTGGACTTTGCCTACACTCTCTGTTTCTCCTTCCTTCAACAAATGTTTGTTGAGCACATGAGTATCAAGTATGTGTCAGGCACTGCTCTAGCCATTGAATCAGATCTAAAAAGTCTCCTGTGCTCTTAGAACTTAAATTCTAATTGGGGAAACAGACAATTGTCAAATATTGTCAAATAATGATGAGTACCATGAAAAAAAGTAAAAACAACTTGATGAAAGAAAGAGAAGTGACTGGAGGTGCTGTTTGATGTGAAGTGACCGAGGAAGGCTTTCCCTAAGGAGGGGAGGTTCTGGGGATGACATTGCACAAAAGGCCGAATGAAGCAAGAGAAAAGTCTTTCTGGCAGAGGGAATGGTATATGCAAAGGCCCTGAGGCACGCATGAGCATGGTGTGTTTCTCTGACTCCTTGTCTACTGCTCTTGGAAATGAGTCTTAGACAGGCCAGGTGACTTGCTGCAGTCATGCTGGGGATCTGTGGCCAAGGAGGGCCAAGGAAAATTGTTCTGCCTATTGGTCCAGGGCTCATCCTGCACTGTGTGGGTGACTGGACCCATCTCAGGGCATGGTTCCAACCAAGGGATGCACTGACCACAGAGAAGCAGACCTGAGGGTTAGTTGGTCATTAGATCCACAAACACTGACTGAACACCTGTCACATGCCAGGCTGTGGCAGTACTGGGGTGGACAGAAGCGTATGTACTTGTAGAACCTACATTCTAGGGAAGGTCATGGGTTTCAGGACCCCAGAATCTGTGGTCTGAATCTGCAAATCTCAGAATCAAAACAATGGCATCTTAGGATCAGAGGACTTAGAATGCTGCCCCATCCCCCACCATACACACACAGCTCTGGGCCCTTCAGCAACACTCAACGTATTTTAGAGGTGGAATGGAGGTTGGTGCATCGAATATCCCTTGCAGAGCAGCCAGTAGCAAAGCCAGGACCTTTGCCCTGGGAGCCAGGCTCCCACAGGTGAGAGAGACAAGCATGGGCTTGGTCCAGCCCACCTGTGGGCTCATGTCCACACATGCTGTGTCATGTAGTCTCTCCTAACGTCACTTTCCTCATCTGTAAAACGAATATAGCATCTACCTCAAATTAAGATAACACATGTAAAATACCCCCAATGCCTGTTGCCGTGGCAGTAGTTAGTAGTGAAACCTCAATCACATTGTATGTCTCTGCTTAGATGACAGAGATTGGACCCTGCTGGGATCTGAATAGCTGACCTATCCCAGCTAGTGGGCTTGGCATCCCTCAGAGAGTCTGCCCAGGTGTGTCAGCTGATGGGAATGAGAATGTCTTCACTCTCACCCTGAGACATAAACATGACATGCATGGCCAGGCACGAGTCTATCCCCCTCCTCTCTCCATCATTCTCCACCTTACCGCCATCGCCCCAGTCTGTGTCTCTCCCTCTCTCACACACATGCACACATGCACATACATGTATGTGCTGCAGTGATCACCTTGAGATGGAGACTCAGCCTGGGGCAGCGAAGCTGAGTCCACAGGAAAGCAGAGAGGGCCCTAGCGGACTTTAGCTAGGGGTGGAGGTACATGTTTTAACCCTCCCTCTTGGCTAAGCTAAAATGAGCCTTGATGGACTGGAGCCTACAGGGGATCAGGAGGGCAACAGCCCATGGCCATGTGGGATGATAAGAAATACATCCCTGATCTGGTGAGAGACTCAGGCCAGATAGGTGGAATTGAGGGCTCACAGTGGGCTGCTGCAGTTACAGACATGAGCTGTGCAATGGACAACCAGGCACCCCAGAGGACTTCCTGGAGGAGAAGGAGGAGTTTTGAAGGATGGGGAGGATTTGGCCAAATAGACTTTATTGCTCAATAGAGGAGCAGCATTCAAAAGCAATTGCAGAGACACAGAGACACAGAGGCACAGAGGCCGGAACTTTCAGGGTGCAGGACGACAGGGAGGCTTCACTAATGGGTTAGAAGTAAGATAGCACAGGGAGGGGAAGCAAGAAACTGTTTCTCACCTTTCCCTTGAACCAATGTCCCCCCATTCATATGAATCATTCATCTATCTAAAAGAAGCTGAGGCAGCCAAAGCAAGTCATTTTTCCTTCCCATGCCCCTATTGTCTATCTCCAAGAAGGTGTGTCCCTGACACAGGAGGGAGACTGCCCCAGAGTAGACATTACTGACCAAGGGGCAGTTTTCAGCTGTTCCATAGCACTCTGGGATGTCCTGTCCCCACCAGGAAGTCTTAGACTCACCTTAGGGTTCCTGAGATGTTCATCTTTCTGGGGCAAAAGTCACAACAATAAAGAGGAGTGACATAGTGACCAGGCTCAAGAGAGACCCAGAGCCCTTCTCTAGCATTGCCTCATCATCACAGCAGCTGGGATGCCTGACTCTGGTCAGCACTGATACAGGGGACCACCAAGCCTCAAAGGTGTTCCACGTCTTGCCTGAGTACTGTGTCTGGTTTAACAGCAGAGCCAGGATTTAAACCCAAAGCCCTGTGTCTCCTGTCCACAAGCCAAGCCCCTTCCACTGAGCCAGGCTTTCTCTTGCCCTAAGTTGTGCAAGCCAAGAATCAAGGCTAAAGTGGAAGTGATTTGTTTCCAGTCATACAAGGATTTGAACTTTGGAGGGTGTCTGGGGCTCAGCCACGCACTCCGTTCCAAGGCCAGCCTTCACAATAGTGCACTCTGGCACTGGTTTCAGCCAAGTGGCCTTTCCAAGCCACTGGGCCCTTCTTATACCTCCCACCCTCAAACATCCTCCCACACCTCCATCTATGTCCCAGATGCTAAAAATCATCAGAGCAGCTGGGGAATTCCATAGTAAGCATGCTGAAGCTGAGGAACTCGTGACACCACCTCTGAGCAGTCCCCGGGGGCTGCTCTCAGGCTGCAGACAGAAACCCTTGAAAGGACCAAAGAAGAAGAAGGGAGACCCTGTGGTTTTCTCCACTGGGACATCCCACAAAGGGGACATTTCATTCACAGGTAAACTGTATTTGGATTCACATGGAATAGCTTGGGGTCAGTTTAAAAAGAACGATGTCTATCCAGCCCCAACTAACCTGATTCCAGCACTGAATGACCCACTGAATTGTTAGCAAAGCCTATTATGTGCAATTCTTTTTTTGTTTGTTTGTTGGTTTGTTTTTAGCAGGCCTAGGCTGGGTTGAACCCACCAGCCCTAGTGCATGTGGCTGGAGCCCTACCCACTGAGCTATGGGTGCCACCTAATGTGCAATTCTTATGTGAGGAGTCGAGGGAGCTATGGGTGAAGGCAGAGTCAGCCTCTGATGTCCCGAAGCTTGTAAGTGGAGACAGGAGAACCCTTGTGCACTGCTAGCAGGAACAGAACATGCAAAATATGGGGCCACTACGGAAAACAGTATGGAAGTTCCTCAAAAAATTAAAAATAGGATTCCCATATGATCTAGCAATCCCACTTATGGGCATTTATCCAAATGAGTTGAAAACAGGATCTCAGAGACGTTTATGCTTCTGCATCCATCACAGCATCACTCACAATAGCCAAGACATGCAAATAACCCAAATGTCCAATGACAGATGAGCAGATAAGGAAAATGTGGCATATACACATATAGTCAAATATTATTCAGCCTTAAAAAAGAAGGAAATCAGCAATATGTGAAAACATGGCTGAACCTGGAGGATATTCGCTAAGTGAAATAAGCTGGACACAGAAGGACAGAGACTGCGTGACTCTGCTTATAAGAGGCGTCAAATTCAGAGAAGCATTGAGGAGAATGCCGGTTGCCAGGCGCCGGGGGAGGGGGCTATCCAAGGGGCTACATTTTCAGTTAAGCAAGTCGATTAAGTTCTAGAGATCTGCACACCTACAGTTGCATGCCTATAGTTAATGATACTGCATTGTACACTTTAACTTTTGTTAAAAGGGTAGATCTCATGTTAAATGTCCTCAGTACAATTAAAAAAAAAAAAAAAAAACCTCATAAGCTAGAACAAGGGATGTAGGTAGGTGCATAGGTTAATTAGCAGTGCCGATAGCAAATATGTATGTCATCAGTGTGCCGGCCACACACAGTACTAAGTTTTTACCTGAGTGCACTCATGACCATGATATTATGAAGGAAGTACAGTATCATCCCTACCATACCAATGAGAAAACTGAGTCACAGAGAGGTTGAATCATATACCCACAATCACTCTGCTGTTCACCGGAATGGAACCAGGATAGGAACCCAGGCAGGCTGCTCCGAAAGCCGCACTGTGCTGCCTCTCGGCACACACGCTGACTTCCTCAGCAGAGGTGCGCCCTGCGGAGTGCATGCCTGACTTCACGGGGAAGGAGTGGAAGTTTCTGAAAGCAGTGGTATACTTACTAGGCTGTCACTGATGAAGAAGCCCCTTCATCTGTGAAGACTAATGAAGCTAGCCATGAGTAGGCCTCAGGAGGCCCCCTGAAACCCTTGACTACAGTTGGGTCTGTATCTCCCTCTTGTAAGCTTTGGTGTGTATCTGCAAGTCTTGGTGTGTATCTCCTTTGCAGTGTGAACCACAGCCTGCTTTGCCCCAGCTGGGGCTTGTCTTACCTCCCTTCAGCACAGTCTTTTCCCACTCCGCTCCTGGGAGGTAGCTGGTGCTTGTGAAGTATTTGTTGCATTGACATGAATTTCCCATGAAACTGGTTTCCCCTCCCTTCCTCCCTCCACTTTCAACAGGCATTTATCGAATAGCCATTGGTGACACACAGAAGTCTATTCTCTGGGCACTCATGGCCAAGTAGGGGAGAAGGAATGGCAAAAAGATGATTGCAGTGTGATGTGCCCTCACCTGGGGGTGAATCCAGGGTATATGGGAGCATATTGGATCCACAGGCTTAACTGCAGAGGGGACAGTCAAGGAGGGCTTCCCAGAAGTGGCATCTAAACTAAGTCTTAAATATTGAGTGAAAATTTCTCTTAGAGTGTGTGTGTGTGTGTGTGTGTGTGTGAGAGAGAGAGAGAGAGAGAGAGAGAGACATTTGTGTGTGAGCTCAAAGGAAGGAGGTTAAGCCCAAACCTTTGACAGGGGGAGGAAAGACCAATAGAACCTAAGGGCCCTTGCAAGTCACCCTAAAGGAATTTAGCATTTAACCCTGGAGGCCACTGATAGCTATTAAAGTATATTATGTGGAGGAAGATGTCTGGACCTGTGTTCCTTGAAAGGGCTGGGGGGGGGGGGGAGGCGCGTGAGGGGGATGAGGCCTGCGTTGGGGCATTTCATGCCTTCCATGGGGTGTCTCTCTTCTGCCATCATCGCCACCCTCATCCCATTGTTGTAACTGGAAGTCATGGAACTCTTGGGGGAACTCCATGAAATACTAAACTTCTGGCTTCATCACAAGAACTGAGGACAATTTCACTAGCAGAAAATGCACCCACTCCACAAAATCATAACCACATATATACACAGCCACGTTAAAAAACATGCTGCAAAACTTAGCAGAATTGGCTGGTTCTGATACTCCTCATTAATATGTTTGCTACTTGTACATTTCATTTTATTACCTGTGAGTGCTCATTAGCAGTCAAGCAGTAGCAGGTGCCAAGAGTGTAAGAAAAGCCAATGCGAGAAAAAATATAAAATTGAAATAATTATATAAGTTTGCTCCTTACTGCAAATTAGTAAGAAATAGATGGGAATTTAACTTAGTAGTGGAACATCTCAGCACAGCTTTCAGACCCCAGGGTTAGGGGTTAGGGGTTAGGGTTAGCACTTCTATAGGTTTCTCCTGAGCAAGGTGGAAAACAATCTGATCAACTAGTTCATGCTAAGGAAAGAATGGCCAATAGAGGACCTCAACCCCTTCTGGAGGTACTGGCAGCCTAGCGTTAGAGATGGAAAAAAGAGAGGCTTCCTAGCTTCCTTTAAATGCCGTCATCTGCCTGTACCCTCAGAGAACACAGCCTTTAGTTTCTCTGAGGATACCAATAGTCTCAAGGGCAGCCTAACCGTGACTCTTTTCTAGGTTTGTGGCAGCAGCATGAAATAGTGGGGCTCTCACATTCCCTTCCAATACCATCCACTGTCACCTCCCAAAAGTACTCCAAATGAGCAAAGATAAATCTAGGGGGAAAATGTGCTGACTCTGCAAATGCAGCTTGAAGGTAAATCTTGTATATGTCCCAGACTCCCTGGAATGGTGCCCTGGATCCTCTGAGAACATTTGGTAAGGCTGGTTCCCTGGGAGAAGGAGACTGTCCTTCACACGGAACACTGAAGACAGAAGGAACAATCAAATGGGTTTTTCTTCCTGAGCTACTATTGCTGGCAAATAAAGTGAATAGAAATCCCTAACACAGAACCCCATTCTGTAGATGGGAAAATTGAGGGTCAGAGAACAGAGATTTGGCCTGGATCACACATTCAGAAGGCCACACCTACTCTCTCTGGCTCTTGGAGACAAGCAATGGAGACCAGAGGCTTCCTGCTTTGAGAAGATGCCATAGTCTGGGAGTAGGTAAGGGGTGAGGGGAGCAGTGAGAGGTGATGCATTAAGGCCCTGACGCCGTGTAAAGAATTGGGAGGTGTGGGCCCAGCCTAATGTCTGGTCTGCTCTGAGCACTGAAGGCACCTTCTGGGCCTTGTCCGAGGCCATGAGCTCCAGACCAGGTGAGACAGCTCTGTTCCTTTGCCACAGTAACCCCCAGACCTGGATCAGGCTGGGGCTCAGCAGAAGCCTGTGAGTGACTCCGGGTGGGCCCTGATGCCAAGACAAAGAACAGTACTGGCATCTTCTGCCTGCAGTTTCACAATGATGGTCTTGTGAATCTCTCCCACCACAATCTCACACCAACTCAGGGAAGGGTGGCCCAGCTTTTCCTCAGTAGACAGAGGAGGAAACTGAGGTTCATGGTGGTCAAATGACTTGCCGAAGTCATACAGCAAGTGAATGAGAAAGGCAGAACTGAAACTCAGGACTCAACACTTCTTACCATCTTTGTATGAAACAGTTGACCCTAAGCAGGATGGGTACGTACAAGGTAAGGTACCACTTAGATAGCACTCTGGCTCAAGAATGCTTCAGGATGGGTAGAAATACAGCCTCGTGCCACCTATTGAGCTGATGTCTCCTCACCCCTGCCATCAGCCTCTCTCAGTTACAGAGACAAGGAGATGATGGTACCTTACAAAGAAAAGCTGTTGAGAGGTAAGAGAACAGAGACTTCTTTTTCCTGAATTGCATCACAGCCTGGGAGGGCCATTCAACCTTCAGGGGCATGTGTAGACTGGTCTGACACAGCAGCAAAGGGATAACTAAGAATTTCCCAGAACTGTCCAAAGCCCAAACTATTGTCTGTCATGGATGGTGCCTGAAAAAAGGATGGGCAGAAGCCTGGGTGAGAGTCCCAGACACACAGGACTGGTAAATAAAGCTAACAGGCCACTGTCCTGCCTACATATGGAAATGGCATGGGTCCATAGTGCTCCATGCTTTCCTCTAGTAGCCACCCCCAAAAGACAGACAGGCACCACCAAGGCTCTAGGTGTATTTGTCCCCATCTTGCAGCTGAGAACTTAGTGGCTCA
Source organism: Loris lydekkerianus (assembly GCA_963574355.1). Taxonomy (NCBI): domain Eukaryota; kingdom Metazoa; phylum Chordata; class Mammalia; order Primates; family Lorisidae; genus Loris; species Loris lydekkerianus. The sequence continues at coordinate 21,904 of CAUYPK010116717.1, read as the reverse complement.
GAGAGAGAAGGTGACCTGTCCCAGGGCCATCTTCAGACCCAGGTGCTATTTCTTTTGGACACATTCTTAACAAATGCATCCCTCACTGAATGTATTCTTTTGCAAATAAAACTATACATTTGACAAATAATTTTGTTTCTAAACTTATTTGCAATAACTTGTAGGATTAGCAATTGACTCTGATTTCTCAGCAATTATTGTAATCGAGAACCCTGGAGAGGTGAGGCATCGTAACCCCCAAAGGAAGGGCCGTTCCTGTAAAAGCCAAATCAAACAATCATGTTTGAACATGCTAACGAAAGATTAATTTTGATTAGCAGTTTTTCATATTTTAAAACCAAAACTTTTTCTTTTCCTGCATTAAGCATTTTCATAAGCCTTCAAGATGCTACACGGGCCCCACAGTGTCTCATGGATATATGAAACCTGGGATGGACTTGGGATTTGAACACAGGCCTACTTCCAAAACTGGAACTCTTCCCACCAGGAGTCAAGGCTTTGTTTTCCAAGTTGTACAAGTCCAAGTTGTAATGGGGAAACTGCCAAGGAGAATTCAACAGATACCATGGCTTAAAAGAGATATGGAAATGATGTTCTTTTAGTAACTGTTACAGAATTTGTGCATGTTTGGTCTTGAACAACAATGGTAGTAGGAGATGTTCTACCGGTGCTTACAAGGTGCTAGTGGATCTGCTCATGTAAGCCCCACAGTTACCCCTAGATTGGGCATGGTGGGGTGTTAGGAAACTACCATGTTACACAGGTAGTGGTGACCAGGTCAGGATTTGAACTGGGGCAAGTAGGCTCTGCAGTCTAAGATCTTAGCCACTATGCCATACTGCCTCTCAGGCTGGAGCAGAGGCATTTGGGCAAGTCTGGAGAGGCCCAAATGCAACATTTAGATATGTAGAACAGCAGAGGAGAAGTGACTGGTCCCTTTGGAGGTTAGCCAAAGGGACAGGGTGGAAGTGAAGGCAGGCAGGTCTCAGCTAATCAAAAGGAAGAACTTTCCAAAAAGCAGAGCAGTCTCATCATGGCTGGGCTTCCCTATTAGTACCGAGTTTCTGGTCAAAGGAGTCTACAGGGACAAGGGTAGGCCTTTGTGCTGGACATAAGGGCACCTGCTGGGATAGAGGGCAGAGCCTGCGGACGACAGATGGCATAGCCATTACTCCTCTCTTCCCTCTCACAGCCGCCTCTGTAGAGGGACTGGTGGCTCAGGACAGGAAGCAAGATGGTGATATGCCTCTGGCCAGGCATGGGCCCCCAGCATTGGGGGAGATGACTGCGGTTGGCAGAGACTACATGTAGAGGCAAGCCTTGGAGACGCCAAACTGGTGTTTACTGGGCGTTGCCAAGTATGGCCTGCAGAAGCCCTGAGTATATCACCTCCTTTTTCTTCTGAGGCTGCTCCTCCTCCCAGCTCATAGACAGTGGGTTCCTGGGTCCCAGAATGGCACAGCAGGGAGGCTGAGGGCAAAATGACAGCCACCTGGCTTCTCTACCTGGAGGGAGGAAACGGGACAGCACCTTCCTGTTCCTGACCCCATCTGGGTGGGAAATGTGGCCCAGGCAGGCAGGGCTATTGGGGATCCCATTGTGGTTGGGAGGGCAATGGTACTGCGCAGAGAGGAGGTGGGGAAGGGGGACACGAACAGACGGAAATGAAAGCAACCTTGAAAAAAAGGAACGAGGGAAGAAAAGCAGAAACTAAAACAAGTGACAAAGAAAACGAGAGTGTCCAGAGGAAGTGGCCGAGGGGTGCGGCGCCACCGGAGGAATCCCCCGCAGACCGGTGTTTCCTCTCTTCTTGGAGGACTGGGGGAGGGGGCAGCTGACCAACTGTTCTGTCACCTCTGCCAGAGGCAGCCCAGAGTAGCTAGGGCAGGAAAGCTTTGTCCTGCCAGCCTAGGAAGCAGCAGCAAACACAGAGCCCAGAGCCCTTGTCTGCAGTCTAGTCAGCCACTTCCCACTGGGAGATCCTGGCACATTGACTAGATCTTGCTAGGCCTCAGTTTTCTCTCTATACAATGGGTATAACCACAATGGGAGGATTTCCAAGTCAAAGCCCTGGCCCAGGCCTGATGGGTGCATGCTGGGGTGAAGTGGGTTGTTCTCGAGCTACAAGATGCACCTTCAGCAATCTGGGGGAAGATGGGGAACACCCACTATCCTATTGCTTGAACAAAACGTATCCAACATTCACTGGTCCTTAAACACCCTATCCTTTGCTGGCCCTGAGAGGAAAGGGCTGAAGAAATACAGTCTTATTCCTAGTTACAGACTTTGTACACAACTCTCAGCCCCTTAATCCCAGTTCTCCCACTTGGTAGCTGTGTGACCTCGGGCAAGTGAGCTGACCTCTCTGAATATCCTTCCTCTTCTGTAAAGCTAGAACAATGAGCATACCTGTCAAGGATTAACTCCAGAGCCAGGCACAAATTCATCAGCTTCAGCCCAGGGAACACCCAGTCTAGCAGGGAGCTAGACATTCTCTAATGGCATGAATGGGGTTGTAAGGACAGATAGGGGAACTCAGAACAGGGGGACCAAGGAGGAGGGGTGAAGGGTAATCCAAAGGAATAGCATGAGCAAAGACAGAGAAGCAGGGCACAGGGTGGCATGCTGGGAACAGCATGGCAGGGATGGATAAGGCCCCCCACGTCGTAAGCCCTGGAAGTGGTATGGGTGTGCTGCTGGGGACATTGAGGTCAGCCCTTCATGTGGGCCCAGTTTCTAGGCTGGCTTCTATAGCCAGACTTGCTTGGGCTGCAGATGCCTCCAGATAGACTCAGGAATCCCCTAAGGGGTGGGCATGGTTCTTGTGAACAAGTCTTGCCTGGGATTCTGAGGGCAGCTGCTGCAGTGAAGGTGTCACAAGGCGCAGGCTGGGGTGATGGGGAGGATCAGGACAGGTTTCTCTGCTGGGTATCTGCTCAGTGCCAAGTGCCGCAGGCCTCATTTACATACAGGACAGCTGCTGCTCCAGCCACATCGCCACCCACAGCTTCCACGTGGCTTAGTCTCACTCTTAGTCAGGGCCTCCCAAGTGGACTGGGGGGTTACCCAGGCTGCCTCGGCAGGTGCCCCAACCCCCATTGTCCTATAGTCATTCAGGAACAATCAGAAATACTGGCTCCACCACTCTCAAGGCTCCCATTCACTCGCCATGGTGTCAGTGTCTCCCTCTGTAAAATGGGGGTGATAACTATGCCTGCCTTCTGAGGTGGCTTAGAGAATGCCCAGCACACAGAGGTGAGCAGAACTTGATAGCTCCTTGCCTGGCCTTTCCCATCTACTTCCTATATCACATGTGAAGGGCAGGGCAAATGTGGGCTCCTCCCAGCCTTCCCCTAATTCTGTGGCTTGAGGCAACTCACCCCAACTCTTTGGACATGAGCAACTCACCGGCAAAACGGGTAATACTCAGAGTTGGCGCTGGCCCTCAGCTGGCAAATCTCATCTTCATTGCCCACCTCACCTCATTCTCCTCTAGGGACTGTCTGTTTCCCAGGTCACTGAACCCCCTTCCCAAACTTGGTGTTAGAAAAGGACCTGATATCAGTCATGAGTCTTTTAGTCCGAATGAGTCCCTGGTAACTTTAAAGCTGGAGTATGCTGAGAGGAATTCTAATATCCTCCTTCCTGAACCCCTACTCATTTTATAGAAGGAGAAAGTGAGGAGAAAGAGAGTCTTAAGAAGCACCCTGACTGAGGTCACTGGCTTAGAAGTAGCAGGCTGGGTGGGACCAGAGCCTACTGCTCTGGAGCCCCACACTGGCCCAGGGAGGCAGGCAGGAAGGGAGCAAAAGGCAGGGCAGGCCTTACTGTGCTTATTTTCCAGATGAGGACACTGAGAAAGTGACTCAGCTAAGGTCCTACAGCCAGTCGAGGTTGAGTGTGCTTAACCCTAGGAAATGTGAGTGCAGAGAGACGGGTTTGACTTACAGGCTCTTCCTGCATGCAAGTCCCCCTGTCTACTCGAAAGCCCTTGCTCAAGGTTTTAGGAGCTGACATGATTCAGCTCAAGGATGACTCAGTGTGAGGGCAGTGCCAGGAGGAGCCCAGGCCTCTTCCCTCTGCCCCTGTGGCCTTGAACAGACTTGGTCTCCCCTCCTGTGGAGGTGAGGGGTAGACAAGTTAATCCTTCAGTCTGGTGCCCTCACCACCCTGGACGTGCCAGGCCTGAGTAGTACTATGTTCCAGGTGCCCCATGCCTGGAGGGAGCCTGCTCCCCCAACCACTCATTCCTGGGGTACACCCAGAGAGGGGCGACATCAGGCCACTGGGGGACACTACAAATACTGCAAACAAATGAATAAGGGACACCAGGGTATAATACATCTAAGCAGTTCTCCCATGCTCTCTGCATGTTAATAATGCATGAGCAGCCAGCAAAGGGGCCATCACAGGCCCAAGGTCAGGTGGCATTAGGAGGCTTCTAATGGTCCTGATTATCCGGGGAAGGTTCCCCAGTGGGATGTGGGCAGCATGGGCGGGAAGCCAGGATTCCAGGCACTTACACTCCATAGGAGAGAGGATGGAGGGTGGGTGCAGGGCAAGACGACAGCTTTCATAGACCAAAGTCCCAATCAGGGGTTCACATGGGGTGAGCTTCCTATACAACGAGGAGTATTTTCAAGGAGCAAGGGCCCAGCTCCTACAGGCAAGCCACAACGTGAGTGGGCAGTTTCAGTAATCTAGAGCTCAATGGAACCCTGTCAAAATCTTCCCCCTGACATCTCTGCTCAGTGGCTCTGAGAAGGGTGTCTGTATACCTGCAGGGACAGGAGACTCGCTACTTCCTGAAGCAACACAGGTATGACTGCTGGGAAGCAGGTATAGTGTGTCCAGGAGTCAGGGAAGCAAATACCAGTGAGGGCTGGGGGCATGAGTAAGTTAGATAAAGGATCCAGTTTTAATACTGAGGATTCCTCATCTTCAGGCAGCTCTAGGCCACCAACCCGGCCACCCTTCCCAGCCCACCACAAGTGGTAATGCCGAGCCTATGCCAGGGCCCCTGGAGTGCCTGTGAACTTTGCAACCCATGCTCATTGTTCAGGGTGAGCAGTACAGAAAATCAACCCATGCATGGCAGGTGCTGGGGACCGCCAGACTCTGAGAGGCGTCCCCACAATTCTCATCTCAGAGTGTTCATACCGAAGTTCTCATCTCTGAGGGTTCATATTGAAGGGGTCGACTTGTATAACTAACATGATATTGTGAGAATGACAGGCATGACTTCCGAGGCTAGGTCATAAAACAAAATTTTGGTTTCCGCCTTTCTCTCTCTTGGATGGCAGCTGCTTGGGGCACCACCTGCCATGTCATGGGGACACTCATACAGACTATGGAGGTGGCCGTGTGGGAGGCACTGAGTGCCTTGCCAACAGTCAGCTGTGACATGCCAAGTCTATGAGCTAGCCATTTCAGAAGTGGGTTGTGCAACCCCAATTGTGCCTTCAGATGACTGCAGCCCTGGCCAGTTCCTTGGCTGCAAGTCATAAGAGACTTTGAGCAAGAACTTCCCAGTTGTAGTGCTTCTGAGTTCTTGACTCACAGGGGTAATTTATTACAAGAAAACAATAAATACTTGACAGACAAATGAATGTTTCATTGACTAATAGTGTTTCCCTGCAGAAGGATCCAGCACTGACCTAGGAGTATTGGGTCCAGAAGATGTGTTCATGGTCCTCTGGAGGAAACAGATGTGTTCATGGTCCTCTGGGAGGTCTTGGACACATGGCAGAGAATGACAGCTATAGATGGCGGGATACTGGGAGAATCACAGGCAGGGTAGACCATGTGAGGGAGACGAGGGAGGCTAGGAGAAGCAAGTTTCTCCAGCGGCTCTTGCACTGACTGCTGGGTGTCCAGCAGCACCTCTCTCTGACAGGTACATTACCACCCCTGTTTCATGGGTATGGAAACAGATTAATCAGTTTGCCCCAGTCACAACCCTGGGAAATGAAGGAGTTGGAATTTAAACTGATGAAAGCAGGAGATAGAGAACTAGCAGAGAGTAGCCTTAGTGAGGCCCCCAGCAGTGGGACTCAGGGGCACAGGTGCCAGGGAAGGTAGTTCAGGAAAGGCCCTTGGGCTGGCACTAGCGGAACATACGGAAAGTACCCTAAAGGGGTGGGACAGGGAAGGCCACACCAGGAGCTAAGGACTGTGTCTCTGTGCCCAAGTCCCCCACCCCAGCCAGGGTCCCATCCTCTGCCAGGATACCTACCAGTTGTTCTTTCAGAATCTTTTGCCAGGGCTGGCCAGTCCCCCTACATAGCCCTGTCTGGTCCCCATCACACAGTGCCTGGGCCAGAAACACTACTCTCTAGGACCATGCCTGCCTTCCCACACCCTGTGAGTTACTGTGAGTTATGTCATCCAGAGAATGCTCTTCAGTGGGCTCCCTGGGGTCAGGTGGCGCAGGGGGGAGGTAGGAAGGAACAGGACATCCAGCTTTCCAGTCCCCACAGGAAGCGAGAGTACTCCTGTCTGCCTAGTCCCCAGGGTCTTATTCACCCATGTCCCCAGCACCCAGTCCTACACCTGGTACATAGCAGGTACTCAATATATATGTGGGGCATAAATGAACTAGCAGAAGCAGAACTCTATCCTGCAAATGCAAACAGTTCAGAGCTTGCTGGGAAACCCCACGGAGAAAATGCTGCAGGTGGTGATGGATTTTCACATTGGTCCCTAACAATCCAGGTCTTTTCCATCACTGCCCCAAGGGACTGCTGATATCTTCCCAGCTGCGCTGGGCAGCAGGTTCAGGGCTGTGCTGAGGCCAGGACACATAGTGGAGGGGGCGGGGAGAAGAAAACACAAAGCAAAGGCAGAGCCAGGGGATGGATGTCCTTGGATTCTGAAATGCAAGTGCTGACAGCCAATGTTCAACTCCCAGGGACTAAGTGGCAATTAGCGTAAAAAGCAGAGAACTTGACAGTGGAGGATGGCGGTTCCACCCATAGCCTTACCTGCCCCCTCTACCACTCTCACCTCACAAGCCTCAGGACAGAGGACAGGGCAGTGGTGAAGTGTCTGGGGTGGGCTCCCTGGCTCCTATCTCTCTGTCCCCCCCACCACTCAAGGCATGGCACACGGCATCTATATGTCTTTAGATCTTACATTCCCCACCTGAAGTTCACCATCCCACTCCCCGGCCCATGCTTCCTGCCTCCTGTCTCCTGCCTCATAAGTGCGGTTCTGCGCCTGCCACCTCCCAGCTGTGTTCCTCATGCCTGAATCCCACAGCAGCTCCCACACTACTCCTCCTGCCCTGTCCAGCGAGCGAGCAAAGGCTGCACACAGGCTGAGGGTGTTCTCTTTACAGCTCATGAGCATTGCCTAGTATAAAACGGTCATCTTCATGGTGCTGAGTGGACAGTGCCTTTGGCCTCAGAGGCCCCTGCAGCATAACTGAGGCCCTGCCAGGTATCTAGCCATATGGCCTTGACCAAGCAGTTAACATCTCTGGGCTTCAGTTTTCTTATCTGAAAAATGGAGCAGTGATACCTCCCCTACCAGCAGGATCAAAGAGCCAGTTGGCATGTGTATGGCATGGCATTTGGCCCAGCGAAGGTGAGAGAGAAGCACGCATTCAAAGAACGTACAAAGAATGAGTTCTGGGAAAACATTTCTATCCATCCTCTCCTCATGCTCAGGTTTGAACTTGGCATTGGACATAGTCAATGGCCACTAAGTACTTTACTGACTGATTACTCGTTGCTGAAAAGTGTTCAGTAGGGGAGTTACAAGCCACATGTATGAAAGACGCCTTGGGCTGCCAGGGTGGAGGGTAGACTGTGAAGAAGGAGGTAAGGGAGGAGGTGGCCACAATTCCAGGAGGGAGAAGAGGGCTGGGGAGATGGTGTGGGCAGTGGGAAGCCTAACCAGAGACACTCATGGGCAGGATCAATGTCACCCCCTGGACTGGAGGGGGCACGGGGAGAATAGAGGAAACTATCCACTGATGTGAGTGGTGATGCCACTGTGGTCTAGGGCAGAGCTGTGGTCTGTGCCAGTGAAAATGATGAAATGATGCATTGGGATTTTGGAGTGTTAAAAGAGGGGGCTTATTGTGCATTCAGAGTGAGTTATCTGTGGGATATAGTACAGGGTGGCCATGTTTATGTGCAATATTAAATTACACACTATAAAAATCGCACATTAACTATATGGCCACACTGTATTTATGACCCCAAATACACCCTTTCTCCAGTAACAAGAAAGCACACGACCAACATGCTCTGACAATAAGAGTGATGCTGCTAGCAAATGGCTTGCCAGCACCACAACCTTTTTCAAGCATTTTATGTGCTTCAACACATTTAAGTCTCCAACAGTCCTTTGCAGAAGGCACTATTAACATCATCTTCATTTTACACATAAGAAATCTGCAGCTGAAAGAAGTGAGACCATCTTGCCCAACAAATTGTCAGCAAAACAGAAACTGGAGTCAATGGCAAATACTTTTTATTGAGCACCCAATGGTTTGCGAGAACCTTTCTTATTTTTAGGCATTAGTTCAGCGTCTGGCACACACTACACACGCAGTCTCTCCATACCACCATGACGGTGATGATAATGATGACAATGGTGAATGTAGAGGAGATGACAGAGATGAAGGTGATGGGGACGGGGATGAGGATTCCCTTCTCAGGTCTGACCAAATCCATGTGACAATTTTAGGAGGAAGGAATCAGTATTCCTTAACCACAGGGAAACTGAGGCACAATGGTGTCTGGATTTGAAGCCCTGTGAGGGGCTTAACCCAGATTACAGAGGCTGGTGTTGTCCAGAGCTCACTCATGGCTCTAAAACAGAAGCATCTAGGCCCTACGCAAGCCCCTCCCCCAAATTAGCAACCTCCTCTCAATCTGCCTGGTGACTTGGGACCTAGGCACTGCCAGGGAATTAAACCTAGTCTCCTCCTCCTCTGCTGAAGCAGGCGAACTCCATGATGGGCGGAGGGAGGCGGTCTGAGCCGCTCCCTGGCCACCCACATGCTATCTAAATTCACCGCCAGACAAAGCTGTCTCTAGGGCTTGGCGCCTCCCTCACTCGCTGCCATTCATGCGCTGAGAGATTTCATTTCCAGTAAAGTGGAGGCTGGAGAGAGAAAGCAAGCAGGAGTGGGGGGAAAGGCAATAGCACCGAATTTGGCCCATGATGCAGCCCCATTGTCAAAAGGACAACTCAATGATTTGTGGGCCTTGCGGGGGAGACACCACCTCTGAAGAGTCACCTACTTCTTCTGTGTTCCAAGATAAGGCAGCATCTGCAGCCAGGGCCCGCCCAGGGCAGCTGGGAGCTGACAGTTGTCACAACAGCCTTTCACACTCCCTCTTGGGAATCAATTTGGAGAGTTCCAAAATTCTGTTCCCTGCCTGTTAGAAGCAAGGATAGACCAGGCCTGGTGCTTCCACAGCAGCCCTTCTGGGAAAATGGGCAAAAGCCCAATGTCCAGTTTCCAGCTGGGTCCCCCACAGTGTGGAGAGCTCTCCCTCTGGCAGAACCTCTGTCCATGAGACAATAGGTCCAGCTCTCTTGATAAACACCAGATGCTCGGCTTCCCCTGGAAGGGGCTGAGGGGCCAAGAAGGTGGCAGGGGCAAGTGGGGGTGGTTCCTGAGGATGGCAAGGCTCCCTGGCTTAGGCAGGGGGAGGTAGGCCCACTGGTCCCCCAGATCCTCCTCCAGAAAACCTGGCATTATGTCTTCCTGGGCCCTGCTTATCTGTGACCAGAGAGGGTGGAACTGCTCTCCCAAGCCCCACATACAAGGTGAGCATTCACTCTGGGCAGAGGCAGGCGGAGGAGCCGGGCACATATTCACAGCTTTGTTTAGCAGATGTTCACTGCCTTCCAGACCTGGCGCCAGACAGTCAGGGGTTAAGACACAGAGAAGACCATGTGTGTGTCCTTGAGCTGTTCAAAGGAAGAGACAGAGAGAAAGCCAAGGCCCATGATGGCTAGGGCATTATGATGACCTGTTAGAAGGGTCATCTTAAGGAGGCCTCAAAGGAAGTGTCGAAGGGCCTAAAGGAGTTCTGGCAGAAGCCGGCATGAGAGCTGAGCCCTTCTGCCCACTGCTGGGTGACTCCTCCAGGCTCTGGTCACCCTCCCCTTTCCAGGCCATGGCCCCTACTCCCACTCCCCTCTAGGCACCAGCCACAAAACAAAATGAAGGCTTTTATCACCTTTTCTTTATCTGCTGAGAAACTCGGCCCCTCATTCCCAGCTTGCCGGTGGAGGTTCCCATAGACATCTGACAGGCCTGGGTTGTTCTCCCAGCCAAGTTGCTTACAAGCTACAGCCTTAGGAAAGCTGCTTGCCATATCTCAGCCCAGTTTCCTCATCTGTAAAGTGGGGTGAACAGGGACTGCCATCAGGGATGTCTGGAGGATTGATTAGGATGCTGTGTGTAAAGGGAGGTACTTGGTCTTCACTCCTGCCATTCCCGCTGCCAGCAGTGCCTGCCCCACTCCCACAGCTACACACTTCGTGGCTGACTTTTGTCATCCTTCATATCTCAGATGAGACTCCTAGCTCTGCTATGAAGGGCCCCTGATCCTCCGAGACTCTCCCTAGATGCATCTGTGTCCCCGAAGGACCAGAGACATACCCTGTCATTGTAGTTAACATCCTGGGTTGCCATGGCCCACTGAATCATCTGTTGTCCTTCAAGCCTTAAAAAGAGTCTTGTTTACAGCAACTCATTTATTCCTTTGTATCCACAGTTTGCAGATGAAGGAGGTTTACAGAGGCTCCAAGAAGATGAATGACTTGCCAAAGTCACTTGGCTAATTGAGCAGGAGATGGGGCGTGGACTCAGCCCCAGCATGTCGTTGTAACCACTGCAGTTTAATAAGGGTCATCAGTGCCTTTACCTGAGGTCTTGAGGACCAGGACAATCTCAGGCTTATGACAACACTGTGGAGGGAGATATTTTTAGAAAAGAGCCTTTTTATGGGGAAAGTATTTACAGATTTTAGGCTCTGTGGTCCTAAAATATAGCAGGTATTATTAACCTGTCCTGGAAAGTCCTTCAGGCCAGGCTCTATTCTGGGACCTTTCTCATGTCCCCTCTCTTCCATGTCATGGTCATTCTGTGGAAAGGGATGCGGGTCCATGCCCTCACATGCCAATCACATGACCTTGGAGCTCAGTCATGTGCTTTGCCCAAGGCTACAGCTGATAACACTGGAACTGAAATTTAGCACTGGCCACCAGCTGGGAGAACAGGGTCCCTCTCCCACTCTGCTCTGGCCAGGCCTATTCTGCCCATGGAAGAACGCCCTGTGTGGAGCAGGCCTGCCCAGGCCTTGGCCTCTAGGAAGGCCGGGCCAGGAAGAACAAATGGAACAGCAGGGCTTGAGTGCAAGGAAAAGGTGTTCCAATATGGTGACAGTGTCCCAGAGACACAAAGACTCGTGACCTGGCCTCACATACTGTGGCCACGCCCACAGACTACCAGAAATCACAGCCCTCAGGAATCACTGAAGTCCTAGGTTTCTCCACCCCGGTGGGAGTCCTGGGCATCCTATCAGCAAATGTGTGGTGCATCTTCTCTGAGTATTGATTCTATCTGGAGATGTATTGGAGAAAACATTTAAAAAATTAGAAAGAAACACCCTGACATATTTCGGAAAGAATACAACATATATGAAAACATTGAAGGGGAAACAGAAACTTCCAAAGAAATTGATTTACTCTTCTCTGTGGAAAAAATTTAAGAGGTACTGAAAGAGTTCAAACCTCTCACAAACCAGAAAGAAACTAGAGCCCGTGGTGTCAAGTGATTTGCTTGTGGCCTCACAGCCAGTCAGTGCACAGCTCCTGGGCGCAGGACTGGAAGAGAAGCACCAGCGTCCGGCTGAAACCAGCAGTAAGGTAGCCTTGGCTTCTGTGCCACTTTGCAGGTCACTTCTCTGCCCGGTGCCTCAGTTCCCTCCTCAGTAAAATGGAACAACAGTCTTGGTAAAATGTGAGCTAATGCTGTAAGAATTCCTAGGCACAATGCAAACGCCAGCCAGTCTGCTTGCTTCACTCAATACAGACAGGATAAAGAATCTATGGACGGAACACTCCCACATTAGCACTCAGGTCCCTGACAGCGTGGATTCTAAGGTCTTTTCTCCCTATGTAATGAACCTTAATGCCATTAGACCACAGCACTTCACACAGTCTCTCAACTGCATCTCTCATATGAAGATATTGTGCTTGGAACAATCTCACAGCCACCGGAAGGCTGAATTCCCTCGGCCACCCACTGCTGCCTGTAGAGGAAACAGAAATGTCTGAAAATAGAACCAGAATCGAAGCCCCCGACTCGCTGCCACAAAATGTGGCAATGCCCAAGAAGAAGCTGGCACTGCCTCTGCCCCCTGCATAGCCTCAGCTGGTGGGGGTTTCCGGGCAGCCTGGAGTAGGATTTCAACATCTCCAGCTGGAGGTCACGTGTGCAAGAGCAGTGGTGGCAAATGGGGAACTCCAGGAAGCCAGGCTGTTTCAGAGAAGTGCTTGGAGCTGGGGGGACACTTAGGCAGGAGTGAGGTCAGAGGGTAGGTGGCAGCTGTAGGGCTGACTTGCAGAGAGGGAGGCCCAGGCTCTGTAGGCCACTTCTTCCAGGAGCAGAGGAACAGCGTGATAGCCCAGTGACTGCCCTCTGAATGCCGGGCACCCACAACTCTCCTTTCACATGACAGCACCAAGGCTCAGAGAGGGTGAGCAGTGCACCCTCAGTAGTTACCCAGCCCAGCAGAGCAGAGTCAGCACTGCTGCCACACCCCATCTCTCTTGGAAGGAAGTCTGGGCTTCCTCAGGCCCTTCTATCCCACCCAACTTCACCCGGATCCACCACACACCGCTCAATTACAGACACCCAATACTACATTGTATGCTTACAGAAAACCCTGGAAGGCGGTACAGGCCCACTGTACAGATGAGAAGAACTTCGGCTGTCACAGACTCTGTGACTTGATTACAGCCAAGGCTCAATTCCAGGCTGCCTGGTCCATCTCCCACATTGCTTCAGAAGAAAGTACTGACACCAGCACAGCAGCAGTGATGCTGCATCCCTATGTGACAGCAACTTCCCATTTCCAAAGCATCATCACAGGCACCCCACTGTCCAGTCATGGATATCCCTCCCTCCACCACCATGATGATGTAAGTGGAAGTTGTCTATTCCCACTTTAGAGATGAGTAAATGGGATTGAGAGAGATGAAGCCACTTGCCTAAAAGCAGTGTCTTGCTAGGCCTGCTGGGGGTGGCAGCCAGGTATGAAAGAGAGTGCCCAGTGGGGCAGGGTCACCCAGGACACTCCCAGACTCTCTGTAGCTCCCCCATCACCTGTACACAGCAGCACCTGGTAAACCTTCAGTGGCTGGGAGAGGAGGGAATAAACCCAGAGAAGTAGAACTTGGTTCTGGAATGCCACTGCCCACTTTTTTCTCCAGCCCCAGCAGGGTGAACCCATGACAGCAGTTTGGGGTTTAAAGAGTGGGGAAGAAGGTGAGAACTAACATAAACAGAGAGGTTGGTTCTGGATGTGGTGGGCTGTTTATTCGTCTTACGTTTATTAAATGTTTAATAAACACCTATCATTGTACAGGCCTGGCTAGGAGCACTCACACCTCCTCCCTCAGTGATTCCTGCAGCCAACACCTGGGAAGCCCCCACTCTGTGCCAACACCACGGCAGATGCCAAGGAGGCAGATAGATAGGCGGACCCCGGACTGGAACACTGAGACAGAGTTCACAGTCCTGGGTGCCAGCCCTGGCTCTGCCATTCATCCTGGGCCATGTCACCCAGGCAGAGCCCTTACCTTGTGGGTCCCAGTCTCCCCATCTCAGTCTTCAGTATGGTCTACCTTCAGTACCCACGCCTCGTGGTCCCTGCCCCTGGGTGACGATAGCTAGGTCCAGAGGAAGCAGGAAAGAGCAGGTGCAGCTGGTTGGGGGTGAGAACCCTAGGGCTCTTTCCTGCTCTAGTCAGACTCAGCCAGAGAGGGAAGGGGAGGAAAAAAAGAACCGTCTCCTGGACGCCTACCATGTGCTGACCCTGAACAACCATTTCCACAAGAGGCATCTTGTCTAATTTCTAAGACAACCCAGCGAGGCAAAAATGGACACTCAGAGAAGGAAAGTGACTTGCCCCAGATTGCACAGCCAGGACAGGGAGGAACTGTGGTAGAACACAGACAGATTTGCCTTCAAGGAAGAAAGGCAAGCTGCCCTTCTCTTTCCTTCTCCCAGGTCCCCCAGCATCCTCCCCCCCCCTACCTTCCTCCTGGCTCAGCTAAAGTGTGTGAGACATACAGGGACGTAGTGAGGGGAACCCATCTGCCCCCACCCTGCATTCTCCCAGGAGGGGCTGGGTTCTGAGCTGTCTTTCCATGGTGGGAGTTGCTGTCTCCCACAGTCCTGACCCAGCTCTACACTCCCACGCACCCTTGTCTCAGTGACTAGGTCCTGCCACTGACTAAGCTGCCCTTACTGGCTCCACAGTGGAAACAAACTCGGGTTCCTTCCTCTTCAATCCCCACCCTGACCTTCTTGACCTGGGGCCTCCTGCCAGGCCCTCTGTTGCACAGAGAGAGAATCCAGAGTACAGGGGAGTCGCACTGAGGCTACAGCCACCTGGGTCTGCTGCCCAAAGAAACCCTGCTCATTTGTCTGATTTCCTGCAAGGTGTCAGGGAATGCGAGGAGATGGTGAAATGGACAGCCTTGAGTTTGATTCTGGCTCAACTACTGATTGTGTGACCTTGTGCCTTCTGCTTCACTTAGCCTAAAACCTCCTGATTTGTGAAATGAGGGGCTATTTTGAAAATGAATAACCATAATGTCTACAGAAGGCCAGACAAGTAGTCTGGGCTTTCTCCTTCAACTGTCTACAATGGATGAAGAAGGCTGAGGTCCAGGACATTTGTTTATACTGGTTGCCCAATGAAATGAAATGCTTTTTTATTTTTAACTTGATTTGTGGCAAAGATAAACAACATTTTTCAGAATTGATTTTTGAATTTGCTGTTAAATTCAATACCACTGTGGATTACACCCTGAATATATCCAGCCTCTACAACCAGAAGTTTGAGAAGTTCCATGTGGGGCTGGTCCCAAATCTTATCTGTCTGTTCATCCATCCATCCATCCACTAAATGTTTGAATCTCTCCTACATGCCAGCCACAGTGGGGACTCCAAACAATAAAAGAGCTTCAAAAGCTTCCACATACCCCACTGCTGTTGCCTCAGACACACACCACGGGCATCTAATAATTACTTTTCTATTGGTGGGATACAGAGAGAGAAAGAGGGCCACCTCCCTGCCCAGCATCTGGTTTGCTCAATGTTGCCCTTCCTGTATTCTACATGCAAGGCTCCTAGTGAAGGCCTTTCACATGAATAGGGTATTCCCCCATAAGAGCAGAGGTTTTCACCAAAGTACTATCACTCATTTGCACCACAGAGGCTGCTCCCCTTGTGGCTTAATGGCACATCCACCACGTGGGACCTCCAGTTGATTACAATCTCTCTTTTCTCCCCATCAAGTCAGCACCGTGCTTTACACACAGGAAACGTCTCCCTGTTCAGCCTGTCTCCCTCTATCACATCATCTTGATTCATTTTTGGCAGTGCACCCCTCACTGCCTAGTCCCAGTGTTTGTTTGCTGGATAACAGAGTAGTGAAGAATGCAGTCTCTGAAGCCAGGCTCCTGGGCTTTCTAATCCACCACTCCCACTGTGCGACCTCCAACCAGTGAGTGGTTGAAGGACACATCTCTGTGTCCTAGTTTCACATCTGTAAAATGGGGATCAGCAGGAGGACCAGCTTCATGGGGCTGTCATGAAGATTAAATGAGATCATGTTGTGGTCTAATGAGGGGCTGTCCCACAGTGTGAAAGGCATTTTTAACTGTAAGTGGGTATTTGAGGATGTTCTGATGAGTGGGGTGGAGTGTGGAAGAAGGGGGGCATTGACAGTAGAGGACAGAAGCCACAGTCCTGTACTACAAAGAAGTGTCCCTCAGAACACAAAGGGCACCCCCATCAAGGAACTCTGCATGAAAAGGGCTTCAACAGAGCCCAGCATGTGGCAGACACTCACCTAGTGTGAGCTATGACTTGTTTCCTGTCCTACCATCATGCAAGCTTTATAAGAGTAGGAAAAGACCTCACCTGTCTTGTTCAGTGCTGCCAAATCCCTAGCACCTCAGAGAGGGCCCACACACAGCAGACAGTGCACAGATGAATGACTGAATGAATGAACAAATGAATCAACACATGAATGAATGGATGGGTGCTATGTGCTCAGTCTATTGGTGAGTGGCTATTTGGTGAAATATGTTGATTTCAATTACAACTTGTGTTTGCTGAGCAGCCAAACCACAGGATAAGGAGATGATAGAGGACCAGCTGCCCCCATTTGAATGTCCAGTCTACCCCTCCCTTCAAGGCCTGAGCCTGCTGGAGGTTACCCTCAAGGGTGTGCCATTTGTCCTTCTTTGGTGAATACTGTCTGATTCACAAATGCTTCTCCCTTCTCCTCCACTGGAATATGGGGTAGAATCTGCCTCTTTTCTCCCTCTCTTCTTGGGTACAGGAGTCTCAGACCAGACCTCAGCAAAGCTCAGCAAGTATCTCTCTTCCCAACATGCATGAAATCAGCCACCTTCTCATAAATGTGGACAAAGCTGGTTAAGCAGAGTTTTGGGGATGTGAAATGGAAAGGGGCATGGGGAAAGACTCCCTGAATGTTCTGAGAAGATTCATCAGAAAATGCTCTTTCAACCCTTGCCAAACATTCTCCCATCCTTAGTCACCTCCCCTCCTTGGTAACACACAGAGTCCTTTCCTACTGACAAGAGCTCAGAGGCCAGCCAGCCTTTTGAAATTGATATCACTGAGCATTTGCTAAACACCTGCTGCAGGTAGAGGAAGCGATGAATCAAATTCGTTCCAGTCTCTGGGGAGACAGCCACAATCAGGGTGCACTGTGCAGGCAGGCAGGATGCCGATGCTTTATGAGATTCTGTCAATGGGGCTGAGTTCCTGATGCTCCTTGTTTGGGGGGTTAAATGTCTATCAGAAGCTTATGTTCTTGAATTAACTGGGTTTTCTTTTTTGTTGTTGTTGTTATTGTTTGTTTGTTTTTCTGAAAATTCTGCTTGATAGATGTATTGATGGCTATGATTCTGGTTAGGCATGATTTTATAAGGTGTGCTCATTCAAGGAATGCACAAGAAGACGGCCGTTTATGTTCTCACGGGACTTACATTCCAGCACATACACAGCCAGTCTGACAGGTGCTTCTGAGCGCTGGTATGCTCACCAAGTTCTGTTTGAGGATGACAGCAGTGGAAGAGGGGATGGTGGGGGAAGGGTGGGAGAGGACGGCCTCTGATCAGGTACCCTGTGAGCAGAGGCCTAAGAAAGAAAGGAGCCAGGAGCATGTGTCACAGAAGAGTTTTAGCCTCAGCCAGAGTCTCAGAAATCCTGGTTCCAGAAAGTGCCGAGCTCCTGGCAAAACCTGGGGGTCCCAGCACCACCAAGGGAGGGAGGTGGTCCTTTCCCGTTTCTTCTCTCTGTGGATGTCGCGTCTAAATGACTCAGAGGTAGTGATTTTCTTCAGCCCTCTCACAACCCACATGGCCAGGAAGTTTTTCCTTAAGTCTGACTATGCCAATTCAGCAACTCTCTCTTCCTTACCCCACAGAGGGGAGGGAGCACAGGAGGTCATCACCCCCTGGAGGTCACTATGTGAAGTTCTCAAAGGTTTCCACCAAAGCAGCCCTAAACAGGGAGGGTTCTGAAAGATCTCCCTCAGAGAGGTCCACGGAGATCCCCCAAAGCAGTCCCCACATATGAAAATGTCTTTAGTCTTTAAAATTCATGCATGCGTAAAGTCCCACTTTACAATCTATGCATGGATCTGCCATGTGATAAAATATATAAATGGCTCATTTCTTCATCTGAAAGGTGGATCAGGTCTACACCATGGTTCTTCCAGATCTCTGAGACTCTGCTGTGACCTTGGAGATGGGGCACCCATGGCCAAAAGCACAGGCACATGAGACCCTGGTACTGGGGCTCTAATGAAGACTTGCTATGGACCCTGTCTTTCCTTGTCAAAGGGAGAGGCCACTGCAGCTCACAGTCCCACCTTCCCAGGAAGCTCACACTTCTAAGGACCCCAGTGAAGGGTCTCAAGATGTGGTGAATAAAAGCCTGAACTGGATGGGGGGGGCCACAAGGGTGGGGATATGAAAAGAAGGTTCCAGACAGGGAGTCTTCTTACTAAAGGGACTATAACACCCCTCTTCCCGAGAATGGGGATGTGGAGATTATTTCACAGGCCTTCTGGCCAAGGTTTCAAGAAAGTTGCTCCTAGGAGGTCTGGTACCTAGCGTGGAATTTAGCACATTATCCTCAATCAATACCTGTTGAATAATGGGAATGAATGAATGAATGAATGGCCAGGGGCCAGCCTGTGCCCTAGATGATTCTAAGGTCTTTCTGGTGTATGCGAAGAGGCTATACCTCCGCTCTGTTCTTACCCTACAGCAACAATTTGATGTATAGCCTGCTGGCCCCACCGTTTCCCTATGGCCTAATGCAGCAAAAGAAACCACAGATTATAAACCACTAATTATAATTAGACTCCCCCCCAAAAAAAATCTTCCATAAAAACAGTAATAATGGGTACCAAATGCCTGGGACTCTACTAATCACTTCACATTTATTATCCATTGCTTCTCATGCCAACTTTGTATTAACCCCATTTGTTTTCAGGTTAGAAACCTGGGCTTCACAAGGTGAAGGAAATGCTGAGGAAATTTTGCCCTGTTTTTCTGAGGACATGGGGCCTGGGACTGGCTCTTTCTTCTCAGAGCAATAAAGACTTGTTCCTATTCCAACCTCCCAGTCATTTTCCTTCTGGAAAGAAGAGTCAAAGGCACTGAAATGTTACTTATGCCCATGAGCATGGGGGGGTGACAACTTCTGTCCAGGAAAGATGTGAATGAGGGCAGTGGGATTAAGCGTCAGTGGTTCCTGACTCCAGGCAACTGTGTCTAGGCTGTTGTGATCCATTCGGGGCTCAGTGTGGGGAGCCTCATACTATGGGTGGATGGCAGCACTTAGCTGAGCCAGCCCACCCATGTGTGTAGCAGACACTGGTGGTGCTCTGCCCTGTCTCCCTGCCCCTGGTCATCTCCTTGCACTCCAGCCTGACCTGCTGGCCTCACTAAGTGCCTAAGAATTAATTCTCCCAACCTCCCAGCCCACAGCCAATTCCTAACTAATGGCTGATGGGTGTGGGGTATAAATACCGTGGCTCCCTCACAGGCACACAGAGCAGGGAATGAGAAAGTCAGGCAGGGTCAAGCAAGCGACCTGGTGCAACAGCATAGCCCCTGACGGGGGGAGCCATGAGCCAGGGAGCGTGCTGAGCACAAGAACAAAATCACCCTCAACCCTACAAAGTGGGCTTTCTGGTTCCCATTTTGCAGATGAGGAAACTCTAGCCTGTGAGGGGCAGTAGCCAGATGGGAACTCAGGTTTGTGTGATTCAAAGGCCAAGCATGTGCCACGGGAGACGGGAAGGAGAGGAGGTAAATAAGAAGCTAAGCTGCGATATGCAGACCCCAGGGAGAGGAGGGTCCAGGAGAGGACAGGGAGGAGATGAAATGATGGGGAAGCTCCTCTATTGCCCCTGGGGCTGCCAACCTTACTTCATAAGAATCAGGGCCAAAGAAGGGGAGAGGCCCTGGGCCAGCACAGGCATTTCATCCCAGCACCCTCTGGGCCAGTCAGAAGCCAAACGGGACTGCTGCAGGGTTCCTCTGGACCACCCCACTGGGTCTCACCCTGTACCCATGTCGGTGCCATCACCCAGGACCACCTCCGAGGCTGATTCCCACCCACACTTCTGGCAGAGGAATATGAGGAAAGGGGAAAAAGTCAATTTTTTTTTTCTGATTATAAAAATAGTATATACTGTGAAAATTTCAGAAAACACAAAAAGAAAATTAAAATGACTTAAAATCTCATTCTTGAGATCTCCACTGTGTACCCTTGGGTGTCCTTTTCTAGGCACATTGCAGATTGGTTTTATTTTTTATGTGTTTTTTGTTTGTTGATATATTATCAGTGCCTTTATAAGTCACTGAATATACACTGTGTCACTACCTTTATGGTCTGTTAAATTGATCACACTTTATGTAAATTACACCTCACTGACAGACTGTTGCTGTTTTTATGTTAAATGATACTGCAGGCAATATCTTTAAAATAGTGTTTTTCTGGGGGTCAATTAAGAACATAGGTCAAAAGGCCCTATCTCCCAGTGACTCCACTTGGAGATATTTGCTGATCTTAAGGAAGTAATCAGGCAGAAGAAGGCCACTGACATGGAGGGTGTGGAGGACTCGGAGAGATGGGTGCTTATCAGCACAAGGACTAAGGCAGTGATGGAAGACTCTTCTATTCTTGAGGTTGGGGCCAGGAGAGGCACGAGGTTTATATGTGAACACTCTTTGTCTTCAGTATGCTCGCATGGACCAGGTCCCTAATAAATGAAAGGTGAGATGGGTCTCAAATGCACAAGGTGGGAGCCCTGTCAAAGGTCAGAGCAGGTCGTTGCAAAGGCTGGATTGGTGCTGAGACCCTAGAGTACCAGCCTTAATTTCCTGTAGGTGAGACCAAGGGGCTCTCAGCATCAGGGAGAGAAAATGAAGATGCCAGAGGCTGTGCAGGTGACCACAAACCCTTGTTTTATGGGAAAATGACACATCAAAGTCAGATCTATCTTTGCTTTGTTCTTGACCATGGCAATATCATTAGCCCTCTCTCTGCCCCACTTCCTTCAACTGTTAAATATGAAACTGTACCCACCTGCAGAAAGTGATCAGGGAGGCGGAATTGTTAACACAGACTTTAGAGTCACATCATCCTCATCATCACCATCACAGCAACAAAAATAAGTGCAATGAACATCCATTGAGCACTTATGACCTGCCAGGTACTGTTCTAAGTGCTCTGGTTGTGCTGATCGGCAGGCAAACTCCATGGTGCTGACACTAACACAACTGCCATGGCATGATGGAGAAAAGCAGCTGAGAGCCGTCAGGCAACTGGCTTGCTGCACTCTTTGGTTCTGAACCCAGGAGCCTCCCCTGTGCCACAGCCACAGGCCAGAGCCACCCTACCAGCTGGGTCTCTTTTGCTCTTTGAGACTCGAGTGTGCCATGTGGAAAATGGGAATACCACTCTCCATCTCCCAGGCTTTGAGGTATCTCGGTGGACTGATGCACACTGAAGGGACTGGCACTCTGCTCAGCACGCAGCTGAGCTCAGAGTGTGATGCTCTCTTGTCAAGAGTCGACATGGGAGCAGGGAATGAGGCTGCCTCCTTTCGGGCAAAGCTGATGCTCGCACAAAGATGATTTGACCCTGGTCAGCACCCACTTCTCTCTCTCTTCTCCACTTGGATTTAAGGCAGAACCAGGAGTGTCCTATTTTTCAGTCACACTCCTTCCAACTCTCTGACAAGTCACAGACAGTGAATGTCACCAGCTGGAAGGTATAACGGTGTAAAAGGAGATGGGCACAAAAAGAGATTTGTTTGACATGTGTGGCTTCGCACTTGGCACTGCATATGGGGTTCGGGGGTGGTCACCCACCATTTACCCAATCCCTGTCTGGGTCCTTCTCACTTCCCCTGGCAAAGACAAAAACTGCAAATGATTCCTGACTAGAGGGTTAGAGGGCTTCAGGGACTCTCTGAACTCTCTCAAACCTTAGGACAGATTGTGTGTGTGTGTGTGTGTGTGTGTGTGTGTGAGAGAGAGAGAGAGAGAGAGAGAGAGAGAGAGAGAGAGAGAGAGAGAGAGA
>CAUYPK010116715.1:0-30542 GCA_963574355.1 Loris lydekkerianus | reverse complement strand
ATGTACTCAGCCCTACTATGAAGCTAAACTATACCTTTCACATGAAGGCTATAACCCAACTATACCACAAGACTATGAGGATAGGACCAAGGAAGGGGAAGGGAGGGGGGAGGTTTGGGTGGAGGGAGGGTGATGGGTTGGGCCACATCTATGGTGCATATTTTTATCTATAATAAAAAAAAAATAAAATAAAATAAAATAAAATAAAATGGCAGTTGAAAGGGAGACTTTTTTATATTATGGAAAACCAGTTGATAGAATAGTGGCCTATGAAAACTAAAAAAAAAAAAAAATTCTGATCCACAACCTTTTATGACCAGTGCAGGAAGCCAAAGCACAACCTCTTTAGCAATTAGCCCTAAAGGGTCAAGACCTGATTGACAACAGACAACTTCCCTAATTTTTAGCCCTACCTAACCCTGTTTCCATCTTAGGACCAATTGAAGAAAGCCAAACAGCCTCCTCTAGCCACGTTAAGGGAACTTTGCTGCCCCCAGCTTCCCCGGGCCAACACCTCCAATCAGGGCAGAGCAGAAGCCTTCCTTTTCTCTTCCTTTCAAGCTTTCCTACCCCTCTTCCTGCCTTTGAGTTTCTGCCAGCACAAATAATGGTAGCTGACTTCCTTTCTATGGGAGCTCTGAGTAAATATCCTCTTCTGTTTTCCTTTGGGTACAGTTTTTTTTATTTCTGCAATTCTTTTATTCCATGAACCTTCTGGTTACAGACATTTTTTGAATAAATACCATGGTCTTAGTTTTCTGGAGTAAGCAACTCTTTCTAGCTTCTGACTTAAATTCCATGCTCTACCCATATGCAAGCTATCTTTTGGAAAGCTTTAGAAGGTACTTATTATATATATATATATATATATATTTTTTTTTTTTTTTTTTTTTTTTTTGCAGTTTTTTTTGGCCAGGGCCAGGTTTGAACTCACCACCTCTGATATATGGGGCCAGCACCCTACTCCTTTGAGCCACAGGTGCCGCCCACTATATATATTTTATTTGACTAAACATAAACTATTATTTAAACTCCCTGTACATCAAGTGTGGGTCCTAAACTGAGTAAATAAAATCATGAATTTGTTTCCATAAGCATAATAAGATATTTAATAATCCTTGTCATATTTGTTGATGAACATATTCTGTAAAGTCATTTGGTCCTGAGCCAAATAGAAACTATAAAATATAATGAGCCTTTTGTCTCAATCTTTTATGTAAAGCCTCAAAGCCTTCTAGTAGTACTTTCTATTCCATTCACGTTTTTATTGAAATAAAATATAAAAGAAAATAACCTTGTATATGCATATTAGAACTTCTAACAGGTAAGTTTCCATGGAAACTTTTACTGCAGCTGGAGTGTTTGTGTGTGGAGAAAGGCATTCATTTCTAGTTCTAAGAGATTCTGTTCTGATAAAGAACTCCTGCCAATCAATTCCCATGCCTTGAGTTTCTAAAAGAATAAAAATAATATATATCATGTATGTTGTGCTGTAAGTCAGGAGATAGGTTTATCTAAATAACCTTTCTAACCATTGACTTATTCTATAATACTACAGTTACGCCTTGAAATTTTGTTAAAGCTTGAAAAATCTGTGAAGATTTGTAAGAAAAAGTTAATGAATTTAAAGTATTGCTTTCTCTACCTGTACAAATGCTATTTTTTCTCTTTTTTTGTGATCTTCCAGGTAATTTAAATTAGCCAATTACTAATGATAGAATAAAGGCTTACCTTCTATTAAAATAGCTTTTGGAGAGGTTTTATCCTGAATTTAACCTCGAAAAAATTTCAGGTATCTTCAACTGACTCTTATTTCTTGATATACCACCCAAATCAAATTTTCTTCAAGTTTCCATTGTATCTTTTTAAGAAATATGTCAAAAAAAGAGGCAAAATTTTAGGCCATGAATCTGTTAGGGGAAATATTAAGCCATAGAGTTTTATCAGGAGCTGGCTAAGGTTCTGTGGTTTTTTAATGAGCAAGTTTATTCTAAACATGTTTTCAACATAGCACTGTTTTACACTGATTATAAAATTTGAGTGTGTCTATAGCATTTTTTATACAAATGATCTAAAACATCATTTGATCTTATTCTGACTTAAGAGTTAACATTCAAATATGTTCTATTTTTACTAGTCAACGTGAGTTCTGGATAGCAATAAAGTGTAAGTCCTGGTCATAATGGTAAGCAAAGAAATAGTCAAAATGTCACGCAACTTCTAAATTGTTTATAATAAATTTTGAGAAGACTTTCATGATTTATGTTCTCATATTTGTATATGCTATTGCCTTTTCATTGAGGGCAACATTGTCATAGAATATTACAATGTAAAATAAATAACTATCAAAAATGTAAAATAATATGAGCAGAGACAGAGAAGTGCAAACTGTATTTTGCCAAACCTTGGTGCAATTAAGATAACATCTTAATGATTACTGATGATATTGTTTTGGCCCATGATGGCTTAAAATGTAATTCACTGTGGTGGTGTGTACTACCAGAAAGGAGCCTCCTTTTAAAAGCTATTTTAAATAACTGGTATTTCATAAGATATATCCAGTATGTTATTATGCACAGATTACTACAGTATTGTATTTATTCTTAGGTATAAATTATATAAACTGACTTCTTTTGGTAGTATAGAATGCTTTATTTCTTTATCTTCTTCCTCTTCCACAGTGGCTATTTAATATTTTTCAAAGGTCTTCAAGGATCATGTTCTTGCTTTTATAATTCTTCCTTAACAAATTACCCACTCTAACAGCTTAAACCACAACTTGTTCACCTCCCAAATCTATATCCCCCATCCAGATTTCCAAATACTATTTGCTACCCAGATCTCCCTCCCAAGTTTCTGCTGTAAATATCTAACTGAATGCTTGAGCGTCCTGTCTGGATATGTGTCTTGAACCAAATATATGTTTCTTTCAAACTCATCAGCTTCCCTCAAAATCTATTCCTTCAAGACCTGGATCTGGCCATGATGCAGGCCTATAGCCTCTAGTCACTAACCAGTGAGAAGTCCTGGGGGTGCCATGTCCCAAGGTCCTGTCAAATGTGCCCCTCTCCTCCAGCGTCATTAATGCTGCCTTAATTTACACGCTCATCATCTCTTTTCTGAATTATGTGAACAACTCCTGATGCATTTCCTGGATTTCAGGATTGCCTTCCACGATCCACTTACTGCAGCCAGAATAATATTTTTGTAGCACGAACTAATCAAGTTAGGCTTTTTTCTTAAAATCTTTCACTTTGAATAGCTTGTAGTGCCTCACATCTGTAATCCAGACTCTTTGCGAGGCCAAGGTAGGAAGATCACTTGAGGCCAAGAGTTCAAAAACAGCCTGAACAGCATAATAAGCCTCTGTCCCTAAAAAAATACTTAAAAATTAGCCGGGCATGGTGGCACAAGCCTGTATCCCTAACTACTTGGGAGGCTAAGTCAGGAGAATTGCGTGAGCCCAGGAGTTTGAGGTTATAGTTTGTTCTGATATCACTGCACTCCAGCCTAGACAACAGAGGGAGACCCTCTCAATAAATAATCTTTCACCTTGCTCTGCAGGACAAACACCAAATTCCTTAAAGTGTTATACAGAGTCCATTATGGTCTGATCACAGTGGTGCCATCTTTTGACATTTAATCACCAGGAAGTTCCTTCCATATACAAGATGTTCTTGGATGGTTCCATACTTCAGCACATTCTATTTCTTTGCCTGGAACGTCCTTGCAACTCACCTCACCCTCTTCCCACTCCTCAGTATCTGTCCAGCAGATTCCTTTTAATCACTAAGAGAAAACATGAACATCACCTCTTTTGTGAGGAAAACAGGATTCCCTGCATCCACTCCCACGCCTCCAACAGAGTAAGGAATACTTCACTGTGTGCCTTAACATTCTGTCACAAATTCACCTGGGTGCATCCTTGTTGGATTGCAAGCATTTTCTAGTATGTTGATTTCTCCACATAAAATTCAGATCACAGTAGGAAGAGAACACTGGAACCCACATCCTAAGACTTGAGTTTGAGAATCAGTTTTGCCACTTACTACACAACTTGAGTGTGGCCAAGTCTTTAATCTATGAAATGAGAACCTTGGATCAGGTAACAACTAAAATCCCTCCCAACCCTAATAACCTATCAATCTTTGATTTCCAAATGGCATCAGAGTACGTATGTGTTAATAATGTTTAACAAATGTTTAGCTCTCCAACTGTGTGTCTAGAACTGTGCTAGAATTTAGAAGAACATCTAGGTTTGTCTTCATGCCTTATAAGAATTCCACCTATTGAGAGCTACCTTTTCAGATTTAAGCAAACCACATAGTACATTATGAAAGAAAATTACTCCATAAATTACATGAACTGTATGTTTTTAGTAAGTGCAAACATAACCAACTGTTTCATATGTCGTAAATCAAAAAGTCAAGGTATTTGATGAAATGTTTTCATCAACTATGAAAATATCTGTTTGTGTAAATCCATGAGTTTCGATAAGGCAAGTCATAGGAAGCTTGTTATTTATTTCTCATGGCAAAATGTTTTAGGAAATCTAACTAATTAACTTAAGCTTTATGTGAAAACATGTCTGCACATCCTCATGAAGTCCAAAGTGTCTGTTTCTGTGTGTGTGTGTGTGTGTGTGTGTGTGTGTGTGTGTGTGTGTAGATAGATGCTTAGTGTTGCACATCTATGTAATCTGCTTATGTTTTCTGCCTTGGTTAATAATAAATTTATCTAACAAGCCCATTTGATTTCTACTTTCTGCATATCACTGTGATTGCCCTGTAGACACAAAGAGTCTTGCAAAGCTCTGAAATCCAGACCCCAAAATAAGGTAGTGCAGGTTCTAGACAAATCAGCCATGGAGGATCTGTGTCCACCCCTTTCCTAGTCCTTTTCAACATCAGGAAAATACTAATATTAATAATAGTAACAATAATGATAACAATTAACATATTACAATTGTAATATGCCAAGTTCTGTAAACTTGTTATTAACTCAATGATCAATAGTCATAATAATATTTTGAGCATCAATTCTTCTCTGAAACTCCAGTTGACTTACTAATCTTTCATTTTACACAACCATAGTTTTTTTTTTTTTTAATTTCAACAGATTTAGGAGATGCAAGTGTATTTTTGATACACTGATGAATTATATGATGAAGTCAGGGCTTTTAGTGTATCTGTCAAATAAATAGTTACATTATACCTGACAGATAATTTTTCATCCCTCAGCCTCCTCCTACTCTTTACCCTTACAAAACTCTAAAGTCCATTATACCACTTATGTGAGCACGTACTCATCATTTAACTCCCACTTACAAGTGAGTACATGCAGTTATGTTTTTTTGTTCCTGTGATACTTCGCTTAGGTTTATGGCTTCCAGTTACATCCATGCTGCTGCAAAAGATATTATGTCATTATTTTTTATAGTACTCCAGGGTACAGGGGTGAGAAACCTGCAGCTTAACACCACATGTGGCTTTCTAGGTCCTTAAGTGTGGCCTTTTCACTGAATACAAATTTTATAGAACAAATCCTTTTACCTTTATTGATATTTTGTGTTCATGTTTTGGATTTTCATTTTATTTTTAAAGTGAAAGTATTTAAAATACCAAAGAAAAAAATAAATTTTAATGAAATAACCCTTACACATTGACTGGCACAATTAGAACTATAAAGCTAAACCATAATCCTTAAGGGCTAAAGTGATGGTTGCTGTGTTCATGAGTTTGTTCTAACTTCCCCTGCCTGACTGGTGCCACTATTGCATGAGGCTGGTTGGAGAGAGTTTGTGGGGGTTGAGTACACCAGTCTGTTAACAGCTTTGGAAAATGGTGTGCTGTGTTCCTGTTTGAAGTGGAGTTTGTGAATAGTTGCACAGATCAACAGTATTTTTTAATTCTGTCTGCTTAACAGCCCATCATGTCAAAGAAGGCCAAGAGAACACTGAAAGAAGAAAACAGATTTTTAAAATGAGAATCAGATGCTGCAATATTATCTTGCTTTTACTAAATATAAGATAAAATGATTTGCTTGCTTTCAGATACTATGATATTAATATTATAGAAATTCAATGCTTACCAGCATTACAGCAATCATAAGCACCACGAATATTTATATTTTAAATTAGAAGGAGAGGCACAACAGCTTGTATTGCAGAAATTAAAAGATAAAAAGCAAAAGTGAAGAATTCTTTCAAGCAGCAATAAGATCTGGAAATGATGCCATTGAAGCAACTTATGAAGTGGCTTGCATATTTAGAAAAAGAGGGAAGCCATTCAGTGATATAGCAATTGCAAAAGAATGAATTGTGGAAGTTGTAGGATGCTTAGACCCCAATAACATTTCAACGGACAAACAATTGTCTTTTTCAAGAAGGACCATAACCGATAGGCAGCAGAATTAACTTTCAACTTAACAGAACAACTTCATGCAATACTTCCAAAGGAATATTCTATATATTGTTCAATTGCTTTGGAGAATCTCTGATACTACTGAAGCAGTGTAGGTTTTATTTTTAATTGGGTCATAACAGAAGATTTTCTTTCCTGTGAAGAGTTACTTGCTTTATACACTCTTCTGAATTCAACAACTTTCAAAATAAATGCTGTGAAGCTGGGCTGAATTTGGTAAACTTAGTGAGTGTCTATATAGACAGTTCACCTTTCATGACAGGAAAACGAGAAGGGTAAATTGCACAGATAAAAGAGTTATCAGATCCAGGTGCTCTTGTTTCTTTTCATTGTATCTTATACCAGCAAAATCTCTGTGTTAAAGCTATTATTTTAAGTGACACTTTGCAACAACTTCTAAGTCTTGTCAACTATAGTCACCCAAATGCAACATAGCATCATCAGTTTCCTAACATGCTCAAGTTGAACAAGGTATTCAGTGTGGATTTGCTGCATTGGCTATTGCAGGGACAAATGTTACCCAAAATGGTGTCTCTGCTAGAATAGATAGTTAACTTTTATGAAGAACTGAATCAGCAATAAGTTACTGGAAGAAGATTTCTACAGGAATACAGCATTTCTGTGTGATATCATGTCAGATCAAAACAACTTGACTATTTCTTTGCTTTACCTATGTAAAATTAGGTAAAACTAACTTTATATATAACATGTGGCAAAAAATTCAAGCATTTCCAAAAAAGGTTTCTTCCTTCAAAAAGAAATTTGGAAGGAACATTTTCCCCAGTTAGTAAAGGTTACTGATGAGAAGGATGATATATACAAATTTTCTGAAAAAATATCCAGCTACTATAGATCTATTAATTGAAAAATGTAACAAAAGGTTCACTGGCTTCGAGAATGTTGACATCACACACAAATCAGCATTTCAGCCTGGGTGATATCACCAGGACATGTAAAGAAGTACAGATGAAACTATTTGAGACCTCAGTTGATGACATTTAAAGTCACTGATGTCAAGAAAAATCCAGCTGAAATATGGAAAAATTCAGTAGAATACCCACGCTTTCAGCAACATGCCAAAAAATACTTTCTTGCTTGTCAACCACTTACTGCTACAAATTTACATTCTCCTACCTAACCCATATCAAAGTGTCTATCAACCCATGACTGGATTAATAAACTATGGTATATAAATATATATATTATATGTATTACAAACAGTGAGATTCCTGGTCAAACGGCAGGTTTATGTTTAGTTCCTTGAGGAATCTCCATATTATTTACCATACAGGTTGTACTAATTTACATTTTCCACCAAAAGTGTATAAGTGTTCCCTTCTTACCACATTTATAACAACATCTCTTGTTTTTTTGACTATTTAATAATGCCCATGTGATGGGGTAAGGTAACATTCAATTTTCCCTTCCTTGATGGTTAGTGATGTTGAGCATTTTTTTATTATGTGTGTTGGCCATTTATATCATTTCTTTTGAAAAGATGTCTGGTCCTATCTTTAGCCCACTTTTTTTTTTCTTTATTGTTAAATCATAGTTGTGTACACTAGTGCAATCAAGGGGTACAATGTGCTAGTTTCATATACAATCTGAAATATTCCATCAAACTGTTCAACGTAGCCTTCATGGCATTTTCTTAGTTACTGTATGTAGACATTTGTATTCTGCATTTAGTAGGTTTCACCTGTACCCATTCTAAGATGCACCGTGGTGTGGCCCCACCCATTACCCTCCCTCTATCCTAACTTTCCACCTCCCTTCCCCTCCCTTGGCCCTTTCTCCATATTCTTGTGCTATAAATTAGCTTTATAGTAGGGCTGAGAACATTGGATACTTTTTCTTCCATTCTTGAGATACTTTGCTGAGAAGAATATGTTCCATAAAAATACTTGAAGAAAGTGCAGGGAAAACTCTTGAAGGAATCCGCCTGGGTGAATATTTTATAAGGAGGACTCCCCAGGTAATTGAAGCAGTATCAAAAATATATTACTGGGACCTGATCAAACTAAAAAGCTTCTGCACAGCCAAGAACATAGTAAGTAAAGCAAGCAGACAGCCCTCAGAATGAGAGAAAATATTTGCAGGTTATACCTCTGATAAAGGTTTAATAACAAGAATCCACAGAGAACTCAAAAGTATTAGCAAGAAAAGAATAAGTGATCCCACCTCAGGGTGGGCAAAGGACTTGAAGAGAAACTTCTCTAAAGAAGACAGACGCATGATCTACAAACCTATGAAAAAAAGTTCATCATCCTTAATCATCAGAGAAATGCAGATCAAAACTACTTTGAGATATCTCCTAACCCCAGTAAGAGTAGCCCACATAACAAAATCCCAAAATCAGAGATGTTGGCATGGATGTGGAGAAAAGGGCACACTTCTACACTGCTGGTGGAAATGCCCACTAATACATTCCGTTTGGAAGGACGTTTGGAGAATACTTAGATATATAAAAGTAGACCTGCCATTCAATCCTATTAATTTCTTTACTAGGTATGTACCCAGAAGACCAAAAATTGCAATATAACAAAGACATCTGTACCAGAATGTTTACTGCAGCCCAATTCATAATTGCTAAGTCATGGAAGAAGTCCAAATGCCCATCGACCTACGAATGGACTAGCAAATTGTGCTACATGTATACCATGAAATATTATGCAGCCTTAAAGAAAGATGGAGACTTTACCTCTTTCATGTTTACATGGATGGAGCTGGAACATATTTTTCTTTTGCCCACTTTTTAATGTGTTTACTTTTTTTCTTACTGATTTGTTTGAGTTCCTAGTAGATTCTGGATATTAGTCCTTTTTCAGATGAATTCTTTGTGAATAGTTTCTCCCTCTCTGTAGGTTGTCTGTTTATTTTGTTGGTTATTTCTTTGGATGTGCAGAAATATTTTGTTTAATTAATTTCCACTTATTTGTTTTTATTTTTATCGTATGTGCTTTGAGGGTCTTCATCATTGGCCTTCCTCTTTTGTGTAGGCCAATGCCCACACAAGTTTTTACTAGATTTACTTCTGCAACTTTTGTGGTGTCATATACATTGAAGTCTTTAATATTGTGTTAATTTTTGTGTATGGTGAGAGATAGGGATCCAGTTTTATTTTTCTGTATGAGGCTCTCCAACTTTTCTAGCATTCCTTACTTAACAGGGTGTCCTTTCCTTAGTGAATGTTTTTGTCTGCTTTGTCAAAGATCAGTTGGATGCAGGTGCTCCATTGATCTGCTCCCTTGAGTTACATGTCTTTTTTTATACAGTGCCAGGCTATTTTGATTCTTCCAGCCTTCTAGTACAAAATGAATAAAATATAGATTATAATAGCTATTCAGGTTCTTTTTTGATTTCATAAGATATACAGAATTTTTTTCTAATGCTCTGAAAAATGTTGGTATTTTGATGAGATTTTGCTGAAACTATAAATCACTTTGGGCAATAGGGTCATTTTAACAGTATCAATTCTTCTGATCCAGAAGCATGAGCTTTTTTTTCCATTTATTTGTGTCATCACTGATTCCTTTTACCAGGCTTTCATAGTTCTATTTGTACAGTTCTACTGTCTAAGTATATTCCTAGGTACGTTACTTTTTTTGATGTTATTATAAATGGTATTGCATTCTCAATTGGATTCTTAATTCAGCTGTTATTAGTCTATAAAAATGCTACTCATTTGTGTACACTAATTTCAGAATTAACTGAATTAATTATCAATTTTAGAAACCCTTTGGAACAGTCTTTAGTGTTTTCTAGGTGTAAGATCATATCATGGGCAAACAGGGTAGAATGACTTTCTCTGTTCTGATTTGGATCTCTTTTATTTCTTTCTTTTGCTTGATTACTCTGGCTAAGACTTCCAGTTCTTTGTTGAACAGAAGCAGTAAAAGTGGGCATCCTTGTCTTGTTTCAGTTCTTAGAAGGAATTTTTTCAGCTTTACCTCATTCAGGGTGATGTGTCATTGGCTGTGTGTTTTTCATTAACTATTTTCATTATTTCATTATTTTGAAGTAAGCCTTTTTTCTATGCCTTGCTTATTAAAAGTTTTATCATGAAGGGATGCTAGATTTTATAAAATGTTTTCTGGCATCTATTCAGATGATCATGTAATTTTTGTTTTTAATGTTTATGTGATGAATCACAATTATTGATCTGTGCATGCTGGACCATACATGGATCTTTGAAATGTAACCTATTTTACCATAGGTTTTTTTTGTTTGTTTGTTTGTTTTTTTGATGTGATATTGAATTCAATTTCCTGGTAATTTGGGGGGGGGGACTTTTGCAAACTATGTTTATGAGGGTATAAATTTATTTAAATTGTTTTGTTTTATCCTTTCTTGAATTTAGTATCAGGGTGTAGAATTTAGTATCAGCTTTGTAGAATGAATTAGGGAGGATTCCCTCTTCACTGTGGTGGAACAGTTTCAGTGATATGTTGATTTTGATTATCTTTTCCAAAAACTAACTTTTCACTTCATTGATCTTTTATATTGTTTTTTGGCTTATGCTCAGAACATTGTCATTTCTCGTCATTTCCTAGCTTTTGGTTTAGTTTGTTCTTATTTTGCTAATTCCATGAGGTGTGACATTAGATTGTTTTGTGATATTTCTGCCTTTTTGATGTAGGTGGTTAGTGCTCTGAGATTCCCTCGTAACACTGATTTTTTCTATGTCCAAGATATTTTGGTAGCTTGTGTCACCATTGACAAAAATATTGTTCAATATCAGGTTGTTTAATTTCCATATATTTGTAGAGATTGAGAGTTCCTCTTGGAATTGATCTCTAGTTTTATTCCACTGTAATCTGAAAAGATAGAATTATTTCAATTTTTTAAAAATATACTGAAACTTGTTATGTGTCCTAACATGAGAGATCTTGAAAATGATCTGTCTAGTTCAATCAGTATAGATTTAAAGACTCCCTCTATTATTATGCTGCGTTTTTTTTTTTTTTTTGCTTGTTTGTTTTTTTCCTAGGTCTAGTATTTGTGTCTTGGGAGCATCTGGGAGCTCCTGTGTTTGGTGCATATATATTTAGAATTATTATGTCTTCTTGTTGAATTCATCCCTTACTCTTTATGTAATGGCCATCTTTGTCTTTTTTTTTTTTTTTTTTTTTTTCCTGTTGTTGGTTTAAATACTCTTTCATCTGGTATAAAATAGGTACTCCTGCTCACATTTGGTTTCTACTTGCATGGAATGATTTTCAACCCATGTACCTTGAGTCTATGCAACTCTTAATAAATTAATTGCGTTTCTTGGACACAACAGCTATTTAAGTTGTGTTTTCTTATCTATTCATCAATCTACAGTTTTATGTGGGGCATCATGAATTTCTTGCTTTCAGTGTTAATACTGATAAATGAGATACTGTTCCATTCACCATGTGAATTGTTACCTAGTTCTCCCTTGTGTTACTGTTTTATGAGAGCTGTGAGATTTT
This sequence comes from Loris lydekkerianus, assembly GCA_963574355.1. Classification (NCBI taxonomy): domain Eukaryota; kingdom Metazoa; phylum Chordata; class Mammalia; order Primates; family Lorisidae; genus Loris; species Loris lydekkerianus. The sequence goes on along the minus strand of CAUYPK010116715.1, from coordinate 18,664 downwards.
ACCTTTGTGTGTTTTTACATTGGTGAGTATCAATAGTTCCTTGTGGTGTCTGGAGCACTTGTGCGCATTTCTTGTATGACTAGCCTAGTGTTGACTAGTCCCTTTATGTTTCCTTGTCTGAGAAAGATTTATTTTCCTCTTTCATTTATAACACAGTTTTGCAGCATCCAAAATTCTTTGTTGGCAATTATTCTGTTTAAGAAGACTAACGATAGGATGTCATTTCCTTCTGGCTTATATGGTTTCTTCTGGGAAGTCTGCTGTTTGTTTGATAGATTTTCCTTTGTAAGTTACTTGACACTTTCCTCTTGTAGCTGGAGAATTTTCTCCTTCATTTTGACTTTGGTCAGACTAATGATTATGTGCTTTGGTAATGTTCTATTTGCATCACATCTTACAGGAGTTTGTTGATGTTACTATATCTGGAAAGCATGTTTTTCTTTATTATTCACGCCAATAGGTTTTCCATGCTTTTTTTCTTTTTGTTGTTCACCCTCTGTGATATATATGACTCTTAATTTTGAATATTTTATATAATCTTATATTTCTTGGAGATTTTGTTCATTTCTCTTGATTCTTTTCTCTTTATTTTGTGTCAGTGTAAAATTTTTGTCTTCACACTCTAAAATTCTTTCTTCTGCTTGGTTTATTCTATTACTAAGAATTTCCATTGCAATTTGAAATTCCCTAAGTGACTCTTTCATTTCCAAAAGTTATGTTATATTTTTACTTGTCTCTTTGGTGTAGTTTTCATTCATGTCCTCAATTATTTTTGGTTCCTTTGTATTGGTTTTCAACTTTGTCATTAACCCCACTGAGCTTACTTTCCATATTTTGAATTTAATATCTGACATTTCAAAATTTTCTTTTTTGCTTGGAGTCCATTGCTGGAAAGCTACTGTATACATTAGCAGTGTCAAAATTTTCTCATATTTTCGGAGTTCATTGATGATTCCTCCTCATTTGGAACATTTTCCCTCACCTCAAAGCAGATAGCTCTGCAGTTTACCTCTTCTCTGCTGGGAATTCTGCTTTCCATTATAGAAGGGGAGAGATTCACTGCCTTCCAGCTCATGCAGTTGGTACACATTGTGTTGTTATAGGCAATTTGCATCTGTTGGACCTCAGTCCTCTGAAGGAGGATTCAGACGCCAGTGGTGATGAACTAGGTTAAGAAATCCCCAGTTCCTAGGCATCTGGATGGTGTGCTTGAGTGACCAAACTGAGACTGGGCTGGCAAAGTTGTTCTACAGCCTCCCTAAGTTCAAGTTTACACAGCCATAGTTAGTTGTGCCTATCTTTAGCAGACCAGCCATCACATGGTAGGTATTATTTTTCTCATTTTACAGAAAAGAAAATTAAAAGACTGAATTTAATAGAAGAGAAAACTGACTGAATTTAATAGAAGAGAAAACTAAAAAACAGGAATGGCCAACAAGTTGTGTAATGTTATACAATTAGGACGTTGTGCCACTGGCATTTAAGCCCAGGGAGTCTGAGTCCAAATTCTGTGCTTGTAAATGTCACATTACAGGTTTATAATGAACAAATTAGATGAAAGAAATCACAGAAGGACATATGCAATTTTGAGAGAGAGAATCTGAGTTTATAAAGAGATGAAATTTTTGTCTTGATGTTAAGATTTGTGGGCCACTTAAATGCATATAGTTGAGCCTCAGGCCTTTTAGGTACCAGCCAATGAAACTGCTCCTCTTTACTGAGCCAATACTGGACACCTGGATCTCCAGGGGTCTGAGATCCTAAAAATAGATCAATCTCTCTGCTGGGATTTTCCTCTGACCTGGAATGGCTCCTCCACATGCAGGGAATGTAAAAAACATATAACAACTAGTGGTAATTTGCCCTGGGGGAGAATACAATTCTGTAGGAAAAACCAAGGGTAACATTCATGAAAGCTAAATCACAATGCAGAATTAAATACCAATGTAGCAGTGAACATTCATGGAATGCCACCATGGATGATAAGGAATGCATTGTTTCATTATTCAAAGGGGTGAGAAATTCCTTTGTGATTATGCAATCTAGAAGGAAATGGATCCACTGGTGCAGCCTTGAAGGTATGGTGATTTCACAAACTGGGGAGTAGAGTGGGAACAAGCTTAGTAAGAGAAACAGGGAGAGCAAAGCTGTGGTGTGAAAACTGCTCTGCCTTTTCAAAGGAGGATTGTGGAATATCACTACTGAAAAAGCAGATTACATTACAGTGGTGACAGTAAAGTCAGGAATGATTTAAAATTGAATGAAATGTTTTAATAAAAATATAGAACTTTCTGCTGTTCCTAACTTCTGGAGCTAATTAAAACCAGTTCTTTTTATCTAGGCCTTGAAACAGAAGACTGCATGTGGATGCAGCTTTTAGAATAAGGACCAAACACATGGTGGCTTGACCTCCCCCTTCCATGGATCTCAGAGTTAAGGGATTCCTGCTTTCTGTCATTCTGGTGTGAAAACTGTAAGATACTAATGACTGACTCAGTTTTAGACAGATTTAAAGCCCCTGACTAATTCAGACCTCAATATTCTATAGAAGATATGGAAATGCAGCAACAAATGTTCTATATACTTTTTTAACAGAAAAAAAAAGTTGAAACAAATTCAAACAATGTAAGAAAACACACAAACACCAAAGTTTTTTAAAAAATCACTTTGAATTCCACCACCAAGAAATTGTCATCATAAATATATATGCTATCATCCTTCTTTCCTTAGATGTATTGATTTGTTTAATTACTTTTTTATATTTTGTATGAATATTATGGGGTTTCCGTGTCATTATGTTTCTTTTCCTCATGAATGGAGGGTTGTCTGTGTCCAAACATTTTGTTGATCTGACACTTCTCTTTGTTCTCTCTGTCTCCCCTTTCTCCCTTATCTCATTCTTCCTCTGGAGTACAGTGTAAAAATCACAGTGTGTTCATTCCTACATTCAGTAGACTCCCCCAGAGGAGGGGAACTGAAGGAAGAAAGGCTGAGGTGGGAGGGTATCGGAGTTCCCATGTCTCTTTGAGATTTGGTCCAGTGTGCTAGACTAGAGTTTTTTAACTTTGGTTGAAGTTAAAATGGGGAGATGGAGGATGGAAGAAATAGGATACCATTTTCCAAATTCCAAATTAAAATGGGGAGATGGAGGATGGAAGAAACAGGATACCATTTTCCAAATTCACAAAGTAGCTGTGAGGATTTTAATTTTGACAATATCAACCCTATTTTTCATTTTCTCCATTTTGTCAATTTTCATTATGGCCCTATAAAAAGATGATGTTAATTATAATTTGTTTTTCTACATATCTAAGGACATATGAGAATTAGCTGATGCACAAGATTGCCTTCAGGACTTAGGGACAGTTTGCAGCCTGCTTCTTCTGTCTTTCTTCTCCAGAAGCTTCTGTGACTATTGAAGCTTTTGCTGTCATATTAAGCTCATCTCCTCCTTTTATTCTTATTGATTGCTTTTGAGCATTTTGTTAGCTATTGGTGAAGAGAAATTTTTGTATCTTAACCGAAAGGTTCAGATTCTGGTAATCCCTGTTAACTCAGGAACCACCAAGAACTTGGTTGTGACAGTTCTACCTTTCTGGCTTCTTATTTCTCTTTATGTTCACTCCTTCTTAACATCAACAAGAAGAAGACATAATTCCTCACTTGTACCATATTCAGAAATAGGAAAAATCCCAGGTACAGTAATTATTAAATCTTCCAACTTTTTAACCAAAGAACGCTTTTTTTTTTTCTTTTTCAAGACCATACAAAAAATTTGTTTATTACATCCTGATCTTGTTACTGAAAGCTCGGCACTTATTCGCAGAAGCCCAGTCAAAAATAATGCAGATAAGCAATTTGAGGAGAAGGAAAGAGAAGTCTGTTAATTTGTTGGCGAATGGGGAGGCTGGCAGACTTCTATCTTGAAAAAATACCAGTGTCCCCCTTCTGAACAGAAGCACAGGGCTTTTAGATTCTAATTAATCCCATAATCTTATCTTGGGCTAAGACAATCTCATAGCCCATGCCTGGATTTATCTCAGCTTTAGCTAAAACTGTCTTGTGATCTCTACCTGCATTGATTTCATCTTCAGCTGAATTGATTTGGGGACCTAGGTCCAGATTAATCCCATTTCAGCTAAAATGGTCTTACAGCCTTCGCCCAGATGATTCTCTTGGGCTGTCTTCTGCAGCATAAACAATAAAAATTCCCCCTGGCCAACTATGGTGGCTCATGCCTGTAACACCAGCACTCTGGGGAGGCTGAGGTGGGTGGATTGCCTGAGCTCACAGGTTGGAAACCAGCCTGAGCCAAAGTGAGACCTCGTCTCTAAAAATAGCCTGGCACTGTGGCGGGTGCCTGTAGTTCCAGCTATTTGCGAGGCTGGAACAAGAGGATCACTCAAGCCCATGAGTTTGAGGTTGCTGTGAGCTAAGATGCCATAGCACTTTACCAAGGGTGACAAAGTGAGAGCCTGTCTCAAAAAAAAAAAAAGAAAAGAAAAGAAAAAATTTTACTGCCCCTCCCAAAACACTAGATGTAGGCTTTGGTTCTCAAAAAAGGGTAAGGGGGTTTGAAGAGACAAAAAATATTTGTATGCCTTTTTTTTACCCAAGCTATTCTTTGTGTTACAATCTCTCCTAAGACTTTTCAACTAAAGTACATTTTTCTGAAACACGCTTTACAAGACATCACCCTAAAAAAAGAACATGCCAGAGTTTTAAAATATAATTTTAAAAAAATGTATAATTTCAAAAAAAGTTACTGTCACTCTAACAAATATATCAATTAATGTCACATTTAAAATAATGACAAAGGGCATTAAAAATCTAGAGTTATGTGAAATAAAATAATATTAAATAATTTTATGCCACGTTGCAGAGGAATTAGAAAAGAATTCACATTATAACTAAGGCATTTACAAAACAAATAGTACTAATTTAGGGAGCTAAGCAGACATCAGTGATGACTACTAGGGTATAACGTATGGCTATAGCTATTTATTTATCCATTTAAATAGTAAAAAATACATATTAGAAATAATTTATATATCCAACAGTGAACTTTAAAATGTCAACATTGTGGAACATTACACAGCCATTAATAATTGGGTCTTTAAAGATGGTTCATTTAATATGATGAAAAGCTCATAATCTAATGAAGAGATTAAGAAAAAAAAGGTTTGTTTTGCTCTTTCAAGCGTATGATATGATTTCAAATATTTATTCTTTTGTCTTTGTCATTTTAATTGAGAAAGGACAAATCTTATATTTCTTAGTGATGCTGAGAAAGCAGCAGGCAATTGCAGAAGAACTCCTCCTCCAAAGATAAGAACAAACTTTACTCCGAGCTGAAATAACCTTGAAGAGCAAAAAATAAAAAAATAAAATAAAAGACTCTATAACTAATAACTACCCTGGTTTCTAACATCTGTAGCCATAATGATAAAGCTGATATTGAGCTGAAGAAAAAAAAGTATAAAAGAGTTTGGAAAAAAACAGAACTCTGTATTTTATGCCTTGAGGCACCTGAGTTCTCACCAGTCAATTAAAGGTTCTTTCATCTATATTGTTGGTGTTAAGTGTCTGTCTGTTTTAATTCTCCATTTTCCTGCAACAGATACGCATATATTTATCTAAATTCTAGGCATAAATCTTGAGCTAATGCTAAGGTTATATAGCTGTACATATGAGATTATGTCAACTATGTAAAACACATCTGACTTCTTAAAAACTGGAAGGATTTTCACTAATATTTTAGGAGTGCTTATTGTAGGCTTTGGGTAACTTATTTTCTTTTTTATGCTTTCTTCTATTTAATGAGCATATATTACTCTGAAAATAAAAAAATGTCTTTTATGTCAATTTATAATAATGATGCACTAATAAGTCATATTTATCAGAAGCCTTAAAGAAGAAAGCTGGGAAAAGATCAAGAAATGCTTCTAATGCAAAAACTACAAACATTTTCCCAGGAGGCCAAGGCAATGGAAAGACTAAATAATGGATCTTTTATGTCCTCAGCATCTTTCTAGGTGAAGGGCAATGAAGATGTTCCTATGTCTAGAATAAAAGGTCAAGGTTAATTAAGCAGTATTTGAAAATTAACGAATACTGGTGACAGAAATTTAGAGTTTAAATTTAATTAGAAGTTCATAGTTTATCCAATCCAACCTGTGGAGAGGGTCAAGAATCTCTTTTTCACGACACTTCATAAATGTTCATCCAATTTCTGTTAGAATACCTCAAGTTGACATGTATAACTTGTCACCTTTTGAGATGGTCTTCTCTTGCTTCACAGTTCTAGGTGTTAGAAAGTTCTCTCTTGTGTGGGGCTCAAACTGGAAGTGCCTGTAATTTCCACTCATCCATCCTAATCAAGACTTCAAAAGTCTTAATCAGGTGGCAAAAAAATTTTTCCAGTAAAAATATTGATGCATAGAGGTTAAGAGAGAAAATTGGGAGGATTTATTCTTGGGAAGCCAACTTCCTCTTCTACACAAAAGCATTTCTAATATTTGATGATATGTCTCTTTTCAATCCTCTCCTCTACAGAATAATTATCTTCAGCTTCATGAGACAACCTTTGTATGACATGATTTCCAAACCCCTAATAGTCCAGGGAGTCCTCCTTTCCAAGTGGAGATGAATGGGTCTGTGGACTAGTTGGTTCATCTGGTAACTGTTTCTCATAATCCCTTTCGCTGTATGGTTAGGGTTAGAGACGCCAAAAGAGGAACTCGCACAAGATTCAGAAGAAGTAGAGGTCATCATCCTCCGAAGATCTTTGCAGGCAAACACAGTGATGCGGAGATGCTTGGAGGTGTCTGCCTCTTCCTCCCTCTGCTCTGCTCCACATTCAAGCTCCTCCCTGACCGCTGCCCCTCCTGCCCACTGCCTAAGAGTAACCACCAGCCCACTAACAGACTCTTGAGGCAACACAGAGGCAACAACCAATGTGGTCTCGTAGACATAATGTGTGAACCCCATATGACATTTTGAATTTTCTAGTGGCCACAATAAAAAGGCTAAGAAGAAACAAGTGAAATTGATTTCAATAATACAATCCTAATAAACAATGTTTTCAAATATTTAATTTAATAGCAAGGACTAGATCATACAGGCTGCTATAGACCATAGTAATTCTGTGAAGTTTTTTGTGTTTGTTTTTTCTTGTAGAATGTGATAAGACTTTTGAGAAGAAGAACAGCAAGACCTGCCTCTGGCTGCTGAGTGGAGAACCAGCTGTAGGGGAGCAGATGTGGAAGAGAATGGATAGGAGGCCATTGCTATGACCATGATGAGAGGTGGTGAGGGCTTACACGAGGGCTACGGATTGAAGTGACACAGAAGACAAGGGATGTATTTTCAAAGTAGAGCTGACAAAATAGAGCTGCCTGTGGTTAAATATGTAGTGTGAGAGAAAGAAGAAAGACTTGAGGATGGGATCTATCTTTCTGGATTAAGCACCTGGGAGTAATAGTGCCACTTACTAGGAGGAGAGAGACAAAGAAAATTTATTTTGCTCTTGCTAGCATCTCATATGATTTCAAATAGGTATTCTTTTGTCTGTGTCATTTTGATAATCATGTCTTTATCTAAATTGTAAGCACAATTCTTGAGCTAAGGAGAGCTAATTACAGAGTACATGGTTCCACTCAGACTGATACCCAAACATGACATCACACTCAGACTATAGTTAATCATCTTACTCTACTACATATCATCAAAAATACGTGTCCATTTGCTCATCTTGTCTACAAGGACAACATTCATTTGGTCTCATGCTTCATTTATGGCAGTGCCATGATCTCCCAAATTAGTAGCCCTATTTCTTCCTTCCCTAGTTAGGCCCGACTAATGAATTCTTTCTATAATCTCCAGTGCCTAACCCCTATCTTTTTAGCCCATCCAAATTATCATTCCCAAACTTATGATTAATCCAACCATCTGCTTGCTCGACAAAATCTCCTAAGCTGCCAAACACTGCTGGAGGAGATTGCATAACTGTGTTGCTTAGGTTTATTATGTATTTACCATTTCCAATCTCCAGTTGGTCCTTGGCACAGTTTGGCAATTCTTTATCCTCTATCTCTGTTCAGATATATTTTCCTTCACCAAGGTGACCATTTTATTTACATTTCTGTGCAAGTGTTCAATTTTATACCCAGGAATAAATCGTACTTACTGCTTTCCAGAAAAATAATTAATTGAAAGATATTCAAATTTCCTGACTCCAACATTATGTATATTAACTCTTGTCTGCATCTCCCACCTCAGCTCCTCATTTTCATCTTCAGACATCTCTTCTTGATCCTGTTCCACTATCAGTCTCTCTCTTCGTTGATTGCTTCTCTTCCTCAATAAAGATGCTCATGCCATGCTAAAGGTAGCCTCCTCTGTCCCTGGTCCCTCTTACATTAATATTTATGTCTATCCTCTTTTTTTCACTATTAGATTTCTTTAGAAAGTTTCACAACCTACTGTAATCACATCCCTCCACTAAGCCTATTCTTTCCAACGTCATTAGTACCTTACCAAGCCTTAAATTCAAATAATCTGTAAACTCACCATCTCTACAGCATTTAAGGCTGTTGACTAGAACCTCTTTCTTGAATCTCCCAGCTCTTAGATCCTGACCCTAACCCCCTGATCATTTCTAGATTTTTTTTTTTTTTTTTTTTTGCAACAGTCTTACTCTGTCATCCTGGGTAGAGTGCTATGGTATCATAGCTCACAGCAACTTCAAACTCTCAAGCTCAAGTGGTTCTCTTGCCTCAGCCTCCCCAGTAGCTGTGACCATAAACATTTTCCACTTTTAGTAAGATGAGGTCTCTCTCTTGCTCAGGCTGGGTCTGAAATGCCTGAGCTCAATCCACCTGCCTTCGCCTCTCAGAGTGTTTGGATTATAGGTGCAAGCCACCTCACCCAGACATTTCTAGATCTTCTTAACTGATTTATCTTCTTTCTTAATTACTTATGCATGGTACTTTAAGAGTCTTTCCCACATTCTTTTCTTCACATGTTCATGCTTCTTTTTGAATAATTATCATTCACCTATAAATTTAATTTTAACAACTGTGGAAGCTGTGAAAATGTGCTGCTGAAATTTCTACTGTAGGAGAATATTTGACCTGTATTGGTCAATCACCACATCTGCCACCAAAACCATCCTTCCTCTGGTCTGCTCCCAGCCAATGATTGATTGTGGTGAAGATTCTAGGGCAGGCTCCTCTCTGCAGGACATAGGGCTCCTTTAGTATGTGGCTTTGATTTGAGGATGCACTTCAGCCTGGAGAAAACATTTTCAGGACCTTGCTGTAGTGCGTGCGAGACACTTCCCACCCAATCCTCTTTCCTCCTTCTCTCTTTCCACAGGTATCTTACTTGCCTCATGGTCTGAAGGATCTCCCTGTCTATTCTTGGTTTCACCTCTCTCTCTTCAGAGATGTTTCCCCCAATAAATCTTTGCACACTTAATTCCATCTTGGCAACTGCTTCTTGGAAGAACATGTAACACATCTGCATGTCAACTCTAACAAATATATCGCCAATTCCTTCTCTGAGCTTAAAACGAACTGCATGCTCAACAACCTCTCCTAAGAGGTTCAAAATGTATCTTGAATCAACATATCCACATATCCCTGATACTCCTTTCCAGAAAATTTTGCCTTATGTAATAGCACATCCTCCATCCAGTGATTCACTCCTCTTCATCATCCCCTCTTCTGAGGCTTTAGCTCAGTCATATATTAAATTCTTTGAGACTTGGGCAATATTAATTATGGACACTCCTATCTTTCAGGCTTGCCCCCTCTCTAATGCTGTATTAACCAAAGACTCCCACAGACTGGCTCTATAATATCTGAACCTGCTCTATCACCCTCTCATTTAGCCATCATTCCAATCTTCCTTCTACTCGCTACATAAATTGCATGCATGTCTCTGGCTCTGAGTCTTTGCAGATGCTGTATCATCATCTTGTCCTATCTCTGTCCCTTCAACATCTACACATTTTCAAGATGAACCTGAAATATTTACCAGTGACGTGCCACATCCAAACCAGCTACCATAGGCAGAGATTCCAAATTCCTCCTTTTTATTATCTTAGTATACTAAGATACACTAAGTATACTAGTATACTTAGTATACTAAGATATACTAAGATATATTCAGACCTAAATTATAGCACTCCTTCTATTTTGGTACACTAGGGTGTGTAATCTGTTTCTATCACTAAATTCTAAGACAAAAGCTGTGGTTCTCAACCTGTGGGTCGCAACCCTTTTTAACTGTATTAAAGGTTCACAGCATTAGGAAGGTTGAGAACCACCGCTTTAAAGAAACAGATCATACCATCAGTCTATGTATATCTAATTCCTTACACGATCCCTTCTTCAAAGTTGATGTTCTACAAACAGCAGCAAAGAAATTAAGTAAAGTTATAATCCTTGGAATTGTCTTAAGAAATGCACTGATTCCAATTGACTACCACAGCATATCTTAAATGCTTAAATAATCATTATTATTACTTAATAATAATGCTTAAGTAATATCCTTAACAGTTTCGGCTGGGTTTACCAAAACAGTTATTAAGGTGTTAATGTTTGAGCCCACTGCTCAAAATTGAAAATAAAACCCAGAACTACGTCTATTTTCTTAAGTAAGGAAGAGCTATGATAGTCAGACATTCATTTGAGCAAAGTAAACTGCTGATAATCTATAGATTTGGGGGACAGTTTGTTTGAGATGTCTTGGTTATGGAGGCAAGACTATGATGATGCCAGCCTTAGAAATATGTACAATCTGAATGAAAATTAAACTGGGGAGAGAGAGGAGGAGGAAATGGGTGAATTCACACCTCTTGGATCTAGTCCACACTACCTGGGTGAAGGGCACAGTTCCACGTATAACTTGAATTCAATCTGTACAAAAACAAAGTATGTAAACCATAATGTGTAACTCCTAATATTCTGGATTTAAAAAAAAAGTTTTTAAAGAAAATATCAATACAAGGAACTCTCTGAACTGGGAACTACCAATAAGGCTGCTTTTTTCATTTTATGTGTCTTAAGTAATGTGACATTTTCCTTGAGAGCTGTAACAGAAGCTCTCAGGATTGCAGAGTCAGCTCTTTTGATTTGTCTCAAATGAAGCCCAGAGAGCAAGAAGGGAAGGGAGCGGACATATTTAACCTGTATGTTTATCACTTCTTATATATTATCAGTTCATCTCCAAAACTACTGGTTGCAGTATATGTTCTTTTTCTTATCTGTTTTGGTTTGTTAGTTTTAAGACACAGTGTCACTCGGTTACCCTGGGTAGAGTGTCATAGCTCACAGCAACCTCAAAGCCTGGGTTCCAACGATGTTCTTGCCCCAGCCTCCCAAGTCGCTGGGACTATAGGCATCCACCACAACAATTGTCTAATCTTTTTTTTTTTTTTTTTTTTTTTAGTAGATACATGATCTCACTCTTGCTTGGGCTGGTCTGAAATACCCGAGTTTGTGCAATCCATGAATCTTGGCTTTCCAAAGAGCTAGGATTACAGGCGTGAGCCACCTCACTCAGCCACCACAGATGCTCTTATATACAATTATAGGAAAAGGTTAGAACTTAAAGGGATTGTGTGAATTTTTTAATATCACAAAGGTAGTAAGTGATATATTTCAGAATTCAAACCTGGGTCATAGCCAGTGATGTTTTCCCACTTGTATCATATGCCTTGTTCTAAGAAAAAAGAGAGCACCTCCACTTTCAAAGGCTCAATCAGAAGAGACAGAAAGTATGAAACGGAAGTGGAGGAAAACTCGACCAGTGTTCTTGATATGAAAACAAATATGTGCTAACATTTATAATATATCTGAACCTCTTCCCCATCAACTAAATAAAAATTCAAATCTTCTTATATTTTAGAAAGCTACGTAATATTCACAGTACCTGCCATTCTCGTGCAGACATTTGCTGTACAGAAAGCAACACTGCAAAAACAGTGTGTTATAATTAGGGTCTAGTGGGAATCTAGAGAAAGGAGCTTCAACATATTTACATAAAAAAAAGATATATGGGCCGGGTCCATATGATGGTTCATGCCTGTAGTCCCAGCACTTTGGGGACCCAAGGCAAGGGCATTTTTTGAGGCCAGGGGTCTGAGACCAGCCTGGACAACATGGCAAGACATCATCTCTATGGAAAACATTAAAAAAACAAACAAAAACTATTAGCCAATGTGGTGGTGTGTGTCTGCAGTCCCAGCTACTCAGGAGGCTGAGACAGGAGGATCGCTTGAGTTTAAGGCAGTCTGGGAAAGACTGAGGTCCCATCTCTTAAAAAGAAAAAGAGTATATGACTCAAAAATTCTAACTGAATTAGGCATTTTTAAAGAAATGACTAAACTAAACCCATGAAGCTCTATCACTTACATCAAAATATGAAAATAAAATCTAGCTAGCTTACATTTACAAAGGTTTTCTGAAAGCCATGTATAGTACTTTACTAAGCACTTAACCACTAACAAACATGAGGTATAAAAATGGAGAGAAGAATGCAGTTAATAATTTATATTTTAAATGCATGTCATAAAGTTCTGTTTACTAACTTTGGACAGGTCACAAATTTGACTCTAGTTGTTTTAAATTCGATTTAAGGACAAAGACTTAGTGTTACTTTTGATAATACAGTAGTAGTTCAGACCTACTTTATGTTACAACTTTAATCATGAAAAAGAAGAATAAAATGTGGTGAGACCATGGTTTAGTACAGATAAGTTGGAAAAAAATCCAGTTGTCAGAAGCAGCACAAGTATTTTTTGATGTTAAGGCAATAGTATCACATTGTTTTGTGAATGTTCAGAAATAATGCATTGAATAACATTAGTTACCTTATTAGAAGGCACAATAGCTACTTTCATTAAACCAGTTCATATGTAGTATGTGCTGGAAATTTAGATATCATCAAAATTTTAACATATTTCTATTTGGCAGGTTACAGACATTGCACAGCATATGCAGGATATTAAATGAGGGCTTTGTTTTACTAATTAATTAATTTATTTTTGAATAAGAAAATACAGCACACACACAAAAAAAACAAAGAGTAGAGTGAAAATTTTTCCTAACCCTAGCAACCCAAGTGGGAAGTAATGTTCAAAACTATAATTCAAGAAAGTTCTCTGAAATAGAGAAAGACCTGAATCTTTATATTGAATGGATAGATTTTTTTATCTCAAAAAAATCAATCAAAACTCAGGCTTTCTGAAAAGCCAACCTTGAGGCATATCCTGGTAAAATTGCTGAACTTTAAAAGTAAAAATAAATCCCTCTGGGTTTTTGAGAAGATTCTAAAAGTCATTTACAGAGGGGAAAAATCAGGTTGGGATCAAACTTCGTGTCATCAACAGTCCAGGTAAAAGAGCAATGGGACAGCACTGTCCGTAAACTTAAAGAAAGGGAAGGGAAAAGATTTTCTTTCCAGCCAAGCTGTTCTTCAAATAGTAAGGCTACCCAAGAGCTTTCCTGAAGAATCTACTAGTGCACGAAGTTCATTTAACCAAAAGATGACCAAGGAAATCAGTAGAAGAACTGGTAATGCCGATTAAATATACCTACAACTATAATATAGGAATGAAAGAGAAAACTAGTATGTAAATACTCTTTGTTCTGTCAAAGTCAAGTAACACGCAAAAAATGTTAAATAAAACTGAGAAAAAAAAGAATTTTCTCTTTGTCTATAATAGAAAACTGTGAAAACAAATCTTATAAAGGTAACAAAACAGTTAAAACCTGACAAAAATTGTGAACATTAAATGAAAGTATTAAAATAAAGCAATAAATTATAATATATATTCCTAAACATAAAAAGTATTACAAACTAAAAGAAAAAGTTTAACTAAAAAAGCAAAGAAAATAGAATGAAAGACACCCATGAAACATAATTTTATTTCATAAATTATTGTCTTTAGATGAATGGTGAGACATCATTTATATCAAATTGGATGTAAATAGGCTTGTTTTACTTGGTTTTTTAAAAAATCATATTGACTTACAAATCAAAGTAGAATATCCCACAGGACAACTGATTTAATTTCTTCCAAAAGCCATTTTCATTCCTCTACATGTTCTTGTCCTGGGCACATTGTCAATATCAGCTTTATTTGTGTATATACTGTACACTCCCAAAACAAGTTTTTAATCTCTCAAATCTTGCTGTTCCAAATTCAGGTCTTTTGGAGCAATTTAACATTAGCTGTTTATTAAGTTAGAAAAATGAGCCAATGTTGGCTTTGGGGGGTGGGGGGGAAGAAAAGAAAATCCACTGTATAGTTCATTTCATTCTTAAATGCCAACTGGTTCCAGGCTTTCTTTTTCCATTTCTTACTAAATTGCCCTAGCTTCTTAAGACTGAATAAAAAATTCAATAATTGAACACTTTGCAAAAAGGTATTTATTTAATGTAAATTATTTTAGAGTCCCCCATTTCCTTGCTGTGTAATCACAGGCAAATCAGCAATCTCAGCCTCTTTTAAAATTTTTACATCCCTCCTACATTGAAGATAATAAAAATTACTTTAAAAGTCATTTACACAAATCAAAACCACCTTGAAATATCACCCAACCCCCTTGTAATGTGAGAATAGCCCACATTACAAAGTCTTAAAGCTCCAGGGATGTGGACAAAAGCAAACACTTTTACACTGTCAGTGAGACTGCAAACTAATACAGCTTCTTCAGAAAAAAGTATGGAGAATCCTCAAAGAACTCAAAGTAGACCTTCCATTTGATCCCATGACTAGGTATCCACTCAGAAGGAAAAAAATCACTTTACCATAAAGACGTTTGCACTAGATTGTTTATCGCAGCTCAATTCACAATTGCTTAGATGTGGAATCAACCCAAGTACCCATCAACTCATGAATGTATTCATAAACTGTGGTATATGTATGCCATGGAGTACTCTTCAGCTATAAAAAAGGTGGAGACTTTACATCTCTTGTATTAACCTGAATGAAGTTGAAGAACATTATCATTAATAAAGTATCATAAGAATGGAAAAACTGTTATCTAATGTACTGACTGCTAATATAAAGCCAGTAGGTAAATAAGTGCATACCCACATGAGAGAAAAACGCAATTAAATTCTAGTGGGAGGAAGAGGAGAGGAAGGGGACATAGGACAGGAGGAAGGGGAATTGGCAAGCTCTCACCTAAAGGACACAGTGTAAGGGTATATGGGACACCTCCCAGGTGAAGGGCTTAACGACAACTTGGACTTTATCTAACAAACACAATCAATGTAACCTAATCATCTGTACCCTCATATTACTCTAAAATTTTCACAAAGTCATTTATAAATAACATAGAATACTGCTACTTAAAGACACATTTTACAGAATTTTTACATTAAACTCACTTTTTAATTAAATAATATTACCATATGGAAAAATTAGAATATACAGATGAGAAAAAGACACAAAAGAAAGTCAGCCAAAATTTCACAACTATAGCTACTATCTGGCTACCATAACAAAGAAACATTCACAACTGCCACCAACCCCACACACAGCCAGCTACCCCCTCTGCACCTCTCTGATGTGTAAGTGGAGATGAATGAAAGGCTGAGAAGGATGTGGATGTGGGTGGGGAGAGTTGAAGCAAAGTCTCCAGTTGCATGATAGGTGCCAGCAAGGGGTGCTCTTAGCTTGCATCAGGCAGGAGGTGGAACAGAAGGTAAAATGCGAAAAGTATTCTTAAAGGAAAGGTAGTCTACTTAGTCTTTCAATAGAAAGGCATGAGTAACCTGCTAGCTTTCTGTTATGTCAGAGAATCAGAAATAGAAAACGTATTTCTCTAGAATTAATAAGGCATGGGCTTTCAATTTGCAAATAATGTATGTTTGATTAAAAAAATAGATAATATGGGAAAGTATAAACAAAAAGACTGCCAACATCTTTTACATCAACAAGCCTTTACAACACAGTTTTAGCGGCCAATAGAATGAACACTTAACTGCAAATATTAGGACATTACCTAATAAGCCATTACAATGACTGCGGCCCTTCATCCTCTTCTCCTTACTATGAGTCTCTTAGGCTTGGTTCTTAACCACAATTTACTCACAATGACATTGTATGATGTCTAAATATTAACAGATTTAATTATTCAAGCTTAAAAATTTGCTAATTGTAATAAAAAATCAATCAATTTACCAAATATCCTGCTTTCAGGATATATAGCTTTATACAACTTACAAATTTATATAATTTATACAATTATAAACTCTTTCCTACCTCCATATATTTCTGTTTGAATCAGGTTGGAAGATCTTTCTGTTTCTCTCGAGCACTATGATGCGATTGTCTGAAAATTAATCTAGAAAAAAATTAAGAAATGCACATAAAAGTTAGCTTTCTGTGAGATTTTTCTTAAAGTTAACAAAAAAATCACTTCATATCATTTCTTCTAATGCATTTTGACATCTGCTCTTTTAGCATGAAGTTAGTTACCACATAAAAGCAGGTTCTTAATAATTTATGTTGTTTACTTTGAATGTGATTACTCATAGGAGGCTGAGGAAATGAATCAATACTAGCTTAGGTTCTCAAAAAAAAAATAAATTGGAAATAATTGTTAAAGTAATGCACATTAGTTTAGGCTGCCAAATTAATTTCCCAACACTACTTGTGCTACAAGAGTCTTAATTAGGAAACAAATAAGGTTGCCTTTGCTTATTATGGGTACTGCTGAGCCACCAGCTTTGTACAGAGTCATTTAACTCTTTTGATGTATGTGATTTAATAAACAACAGAGAAAATCTACTAAGTATTAGTTATAACGTGCATTTGTAAAGGAGCTTTACAGTTTGCAAAGAGATTTCATGCTCTGTCTCTGGAAACTATTTTCTGTTCTGCAGGTTGTAACCTAGGCTTCCTGTGAAGTTATTTTAGTATGGCATAGACTACTACGGAGTGTGCTGGCCTTAAGAGAATCACTGATGAATTACAGTGCTTCACAGAGAGAAAAGTGAGCAATAAAGTCTGAGGAAATTATGTTTGAAGGGATTGGAAAATACTTAACCAAAAGAAAGGAAGACATGGCATCAGTAATTTAGAGCATCCTCTTTTATTAGAATGTCTGTTATATGGTAAAGTGCTTAATTTTATGTTTTATTCCAGATAGAATCAGCTCTAATGATTGTTAATTATAAGAAGGAATATAAGTGTCAACATTAGAATCTATTGATAACAGAAACAGCTTCCTTACCCAGGAGTGAGCTTCCTGAGGGATCACTTAGGTAGGGTGGGGGAGAGTTCTCTGAGGCCCCCAGGCTCGGGCTTTTAATCAATGAATCATGTAGTAGCCTTACCTTTCTAGTCCAGCCCCCACCAGAGATGTTATTACAGTGATGTTGACATGTCAAAATCCAACAAAACAGGGAACTGGCAAATGGACTTCCAGTCCCCTGATTTCATGCCAGGTCACACTTAACCATTCACTAGAGGACACGTTATTCCATTGGAGAGCAAATGTGAGACCAAGGTTATCACTTCTCCTTCCAAAAACGTAAAGCGAGCATAGCAGTTCATGTACAACCCACCACATCCTGTTGACCAATCTCATCTAGCACTCACTGCATATGTAGTTGGTTTATACAACATTCCACTGTGGTGAGCTCTTTAAGAGAAGGAACTCTGCTCTATTTATCTTTATGACTCCGTAGCTTATCCAAGTTGGCATTTATTAGATACTCAATATATGCTTAATGGAGGAATAAATGAATTCCACTCCAAGTAAGCATTGCCACAGTGCAGACACTATATCAACAAGATAGAAAATTAAATTAAGACACAGTTCTGCCTTTAAGGAGGGCCCAATATCAGCAGAATAAATGTATGTGTGAGTGAGGGCACCTCTTTTGAGTAGAGTTTTGCCTTTTAAGATCCTTTCAACCTTAAGTCTCTATAAATGTATATGCCTTTCCTCAATTAAAATACCTTAAAATCAAGAGGAAGAAAAATAGACATGGTATATTAGACATTCCTAGGTTTTAGACATGGTATATTAGACATTCCTAGGTTTTTAATCTATTTTGGCCCACACTATTCAGCTTCTAGCAAATCAAATAACTTGATATGTCAACCCATAGTCAAAATATGGATTTCTTTTACTTAATTTAAAGACTTGGGAGGGCTGGCATGGTGGCTCATGCCTATAATCCCAGAGGCTGGTGGATTTCTAGAGCTCATGAGTTAGAGCCTAGGCTGAGGAAGAGTGAGACCCCATCTCCACTAAAAATAGAAAAATTAGCTGGGCATTGTGGTAGGCACTTGTAGTCTCAGCTAATTGGGAGGTTGAAGCAGAAGAATCTCTTAAGCCCATGAGTTTGAGGTTGCTATGAGCTATGATGATGCCACAGCACTCTACCCAGGGTGACAGGGTGATACTCTGTATCAGAAAGAAAGAAAGGAAGAAAATAAAAGAAAAGAGAGAGAGAGAGAAAGACAGAGAGAGAGAGAAGGGAAGGGAAGGCAAGGGAAGGGAAGGGACAGAAAGAAAAGAAAGAAAGGAAAGACAGAAAGGAAAGAAACAGTTAAAAAGAAATAATTTAAAGAGTTGGGGAACAAAAGATCCTGGCAGAAATTTGTGTCAAGGGACTATACAAAATGCAT
>CAUYPK010116711.1:0-45686 GCA_963574355.1 Loris lydekkerianus | reverse complement strand
TTATTTTTGAAATTTACCAGTGGCTGCTGCATTTTCCACCTTGGCTTATACTCGAGTCACTAAGTTTTCCCAGTTTTTAGGGTAAAATTAAGGGGGTCGGCTTATACTCGGGTTGGCTTATACTCGAGTATATACGGTAATGCTTTCATATATTTTAAACAAATTTATTTTGAGACAAGGCTTCTGTCCTAGGATCAAGTATGTACATAAGAGGAAAATGGATGGTAGACATTTTCTGTGGCTGTCTTATTTGTACCATTTTCTCTGAAGATCATTAGGAGGAAAATAAATACAAGAAACAGACATTTGGCCAGCAAGGTGTAGGAGAAATAAGAAGAAAAAAAAGAAACCTTTTATCTGAAGAATGCAAGCTCCTTTAAATTGTCAGGCCCAGAGGCTCTGGAATGAAACAGCAGCCACATCACTTGCCCTGGAGTAACTGATGCCAGCTGGCCATAAAACGCATGCTGGACACCGTAACTCACACGCTGTAGTTCAATAATGCAGAGCCGACTACTGATCAGTGATATCCAACAGCAATTCCTGTCAAACAGCTTCATATGAACCTGCTTCTTCTTCTCTTTGACTTTAAAAACCTGCTTGTAGGCCGGGTGCGGTGGCTCAAACCTGTATTCCTAGCACTCTAGGAAGCCGAGGTGGGTGGACTGCCTGAGCTCAGAGGTTCGAGACCACCCTGAGCAAGAGCGAGACCCCATCTCTAATAAAAATAAAAAAACGTAGCTGTGTGTTGTGGCAGGTGCCTGTGGTCCCAGCTACTCAGGAGGCTGAGACAAGAGGATTGCTCGAGCCCAAGAGTTTGAGGTTGCTGCGAGCTATGATGCCACAGCACTCTACCCATGGTGACAGAGTGAGACTCTGTCTCTAAATAAATAAATTCATAACTAAAATAAAAATAAAAACCTGCTTGTAACAGAAGCTGATGAAACACTCTCTGAGGCCAGTGGAAACTGTGTCCCAGACAGCTGTCCTCATTTTAGCCTTTATATTTATATTTTGTGCATAAGCCTCTATTTTTGGGTTACCAAGGCTATCACCTATTACCTCCAGGTGTGCGCAACTCCAGATTGTTTTTTTTTTTTAAGCTTTATTTATTTATTTATTTATTTTGCAGTTTTTGGCCAGAGCTGGGTTTGAACCTACCACCTTCGATATATGGGGTCAGCACCCTACTCCTTTGAGCCACAGGCGCCGCCCTAAGTTTTAATTTGTTTTAAGCCTTAATTTTTAACAGCTACCAGTAATCATTAAGCCCATTCACATTTTTTACATTAAGTGCCACTAAAGGTCAGGATCAAGTTTGTTTTTGCTTATGCTGTCATCAAGTGAAATTCGACCAAGCTTGCCTAGGATTTTTATGGTGGGAAAGATTTTCTCAGGAAGATGAAATGTTTTTCCTTCAGTTCGTGATGGCCAAATTAGGAATCTGAGGACATAAAATTGTGTGTTTATATTGTCTTAAATATGTATATACACTTATGATCTATTTTTTATTTACTTTTTATTAGATGCTTTTTGTTGGAGCCTTCTACCTGGTGCTCCAGGATGTCTTGAAAGAGACATGGTCCCTGCCTGAAAAAGAGCTTCTCTAGTAGAAAAGAAAAATATTTATAACTGTATGAACCAAAATGTGACAGCCATCACAAGCACGTGTTTGCTTAAGCATGCTGTGAGTGGAAGGGAGAATGCACTTAGGATTCTGAAGGAAGAGAGTTGACTGAAGACAAATTCAATCAGAATTTCCTTGTTAGGAGCCAGGTGCAGCCGTTCAGCCTGTAATCCCAGCACTCTGAGAGGCCGAGGCAGGTGGATTGCTCGTGTTCAGGAGTTCAAGACTAGCCTGAGCAAGAGTGAGACCCTGTCTCTAAAAGTAGCCAGGCATTGTAGCGGGCACGTGTAGTCCCAGCTACTTCGGAGGCTGAGGCAAGAGAATCACTTGCGTCTAAGACTTTTAGGTTGCTGTGAGCTATGATGCCATGCTGAGGGCAACAAAGTGAGAACCTGTCTAAAATATAATAAATAAATAAATAAATAAATATTTTCCTTTTTTTGGAAGTAGAAGAGTTTCTAAAAAGAAAAAATAGGTGAGATTGGTAGAATTTGAAATGACAAGGATCAGTGTAGGAAACGGTGTGAGTACGCATACCCATAGAACACGATTTCTTTGTCAAGCATGAACCTGGTAAGTATGTAAGCCTGGAGGAAAGAGTTTAATTGTAGCAGAGCCGTGATGGCTGTCCAATTACTATAGGCTAAACAATCGTGAATTAACATGTCTGTAGCCTGTCCTAATAAAATGCCCTGACTGTAACAGTGAAAACTGGATAAATCAGTCTACCTTAAAAAGGATGTTAAGGGATTATTTTATTTAAAGTCTAAAAAACTATAAATATGATACAAAGTCTAAAAAACTAAATGATATGAAAGAAGGTAGGCAAGAAAATCCACGTTGGCAAGTGTTTCTAAATGTCCAGTTTCTGTCAGTGGATTATAAAAACATACTGTGTTATATTATGTTACAAAAGAAGTAATCACAGGCGCTGCCAACAAATAGCAAAGTAAATAAGTTAAAAATACATCAAAACAACTAAGAACTAAACAGGAGTCTAAGGAGACTCAAAATTCTCTCCCTCCCTTTTTCCTAATTTTTTAAAAATTTTTTTATATTGTTAAATCATAGCTGTGTACATTAGTGCAATCGCCTGTAGTTTTTCCTAATTTTTATCGGTCTTTGAGTTTGACCAGGATTTTTCAACCTCAGCACTATTGGCTTTGGGGGAAGGATAATTCTTTGATGTGTGAGACTGTCCTGTTCATTGCAGAATGTTTAGCAGCGTCCTTGGTGTCTGTTGTGGGACCTAATGCAGCCCCACAAGAGGTCTCTCCCCTCCTCCCTATTCTGAAACAAAGACACAGGGGTCTGGCTAGCCCCACCTCCCAGAAATTCAGGAAGGCTGAAGGACTCCGACCTGACAAGCAACCTATGGAATATGCCGACCCACGGCCCCTTATAAAAGTGGTCTCTTACTGCCACCAGGTGCAGACACAATATTTTTGCTGCCCAGGTGGGTCACCCTCCCCTTTCAATAACCCGGGCTTGAACATCTCCTCTGCGGCCTTGTCTCTGGGTGCCATTGTTTACACTTTTCAGTGTCTGCCCACTAGATGCCCATAGCCCAACTCCACCCCTACATATGCCCCCGACAGCCCCGTTGTGACAATAAATAATATCTCTAGATATTCCCAAATGTCTCCCAGGATAGGGAGAGGAAATCACATTTATTGAGAACTACTGGTTTGGACTAAAGAATATTTTTGTTTTTTTCAAAAATAAGCACTGAAAATTTGGGAAAGGATCTCATATTTGGGGTTTGTGCAGAGAGAAAGAAAAAAATAAAAAATAAGATCTTTTCAACATTTATGTGTAGAGGGCGAGGGAAAACCTCCCCTTCAACCTCTGAAGTTTTGCTAACAAATCAACTCACAAAAGAAGATTTATGGGGAAAAAGGCACACAAGTGTATTAACAGGCACATGAGGTAGAATCACAAACAGATACTCTTGTATTTGGGGAGTTTTTTTGATACAGAGTCTCACATTGTCACCCTCGGTAGAGTGCCCTGGTGTCATAGCTCGCAGCAACCTCAAACTCTTGGGCTCAAGTGATCCTCTTGCCTCAGCCTCCTAGGTAGCTGAGACTACAGGTGCCCACCACAATGCCTAGCTGTCTTTTAGAGATGGAGGTCTCACTCTTGCTCAGGCTGGTCTCAAACTCCTGAGCTCAAATGATCTACCTGTCTCGGTCTCCTAGAGTGCTGGGATTACAGGCGTGAGCCACTGCACTCAGCCTGATACTCTAGTATTCTAACAGGGCCCAGACACTTACAAAAGCTTATGGAGAAATAGAAATGGAGTTCAGATTCCATGTGGGCAATGAGGCCATTTATTCCACTTGGGTGCAAGTGGGCTGAGTTCAAAAAGGAAGTCAGCATGAGGGGCAAAGCAGGATGGGAACATAAGGTCAGGGGTTCCTGGCTTGGTGCACTCATCCCTTTCTGGGTGGGACTTGTGCACTCAGCCCTGTTTTATGGGCTTTTGTGCTCGGTTCTATTTTGTAGGTTTTGTGCTCAGCCCTATCATCCCAGTCTTTTTAGTCTATTATAAGAATGAAGGGTGATGGGCTTCGTTTCACTTTGACCGCTTCCTGCAGGTGAGGGTCGCTGTGGGCTGCCTTTAAAGGAACAAAAGGGAGGAGGAAGATGGTGGTGTTCACAGGAACCCTCTGGGGTCTTCAGTCTGAACTGCTTGATATCCTCGTAGGGCGAGGATATGAGTGGCTGTTGTTTGGGTGACTGCCTGGTCAATAAATTAGGAGACGAGGCTGGTCTGAAACGGAGGATGAGAAAGATCATAATTAGTAGTCCTAAAATAGGAAGTAATCAAGGAAGCCAGGAATTCAATAAGGACCAGGGATTAGATCCTTCAAGTTTTGTTTGTCTGTGTTTGATTTGTTCTCAGAGGTCTTTTACTTTGCCTGTGACTTCTCTTGCCTGGTTGACAAAGAAACAACTTTGTCCTCCCAGGAAAATACACGTGCCTCCTTTTTCTGCTGTAAATAAATCAAAGGCTTGGTGATTTTGGAGGACAACTGTGGTTAAAGAACTAATTAGGGATTGTAGGGTAAAGAGTTGCCTACCTTTTTCATATCTTTGTTGAGTCCTAGGGAGAGTTGGTGGTAAAAGTGGGTTGATGTCCTAACGCCTGCAATGCCTGTACTGGGTCCAGCCACTATGCTTGTTCCGAGGAGCACAGGAAGGAAGAAGGCTCTTTTTTGTCTGAAGTAGGGGGATGCATCAGGGAGGAGTCACTGTTCATAAAAGAGACTTACAGGGTAAGGAAAACTCAGGTGCAAAGACCAGAGTGGTTAGCAGGGAGGCACTGACGGAGCAGCCACAGAGGAAAATATTCCTGGAGGGACACAGGGGGAGTTAGACAGGGAAAAGTTGAGTCGAGAGTGCAGAAATCAGGTTTTATAAAGCCTGTATAAATAAGTCTTCTGTACAAATGAGATTGAAGCATGTTAAACTGGGGGAGGTTAGGGGTAGAAAGCCCATAGTTATGGGGCTAAACAGAGCTGTGTTATTTTCTGCTGGAATCAAGAGTTATATGTATCAGGTACAGGTATGGGATTGAAAAGATGTTGGTATAAGGAAAGGCACGTCCAGCATTTTTGGGGGGAGAGGGGGAAAGAGTTCGGGGCAGCTGAGAAGGAGGTGTTTAAAAGCCAAGGAATAGGGAGTGTTGTTGTAGGTCTTGGGGGACAGTGAGGTCTATTCCTTTATAAGGTGGAGAGATTGTAAGAGAGAGGGGAGGTTTTCTATGCATTGTCCTGTTTCTTGCTGACGTGCTATGTCCTGGATTTCTCGTGGATTCCTATGTCCAGCAGAGAGTAGTCCCGACTCTACCTGCAGGGCACCCACTGCTCATTATTTTGCCAGTCCAGTATCTTTTTCCTCCATAAGAACATTCAGAGGCTTGGTAACATCAGAACAGTGCACTGGCATGTAAGTGAAAGATGAGGTCTGAGGTCAGACTCCGGTGTAGTTGACATGGGAACGGGGTTGGTATTCACGGAGATACAAGGTTGGAGTGGTAAGACAACCTGTACATTCAGACGGGGGTGACAGGGAGGGGGGAAGGGCTGGGATTGACAGGAGGCGTAGCCAGAAGGAAAAGAAGTAGTGAGAGGAAAAGCTGGGTTTCCTCAGGGGGAAAGTCTTGGAAGGTGCCTTGCAGTCACAGATATCTAAAGGCTTCAAAGAGGTCATCCAGCTTTGAACGTGTGAGTGTAGCCAGGCTTCTCAAGAAAAGTTACCGAGAAAAATGAAGAAGTGGGGGAGAATGTTACACGTTTATGAGGAAATGGACTCTTCAGGGATCCTGGTGAGTTTTAAGGTTGTGATTTCCGGTGTGGGTCTTCCAGCGTTGGAAGATTTTCTGTAGGACACAGCTTTATTCGGGATCAGTGGATCCAGACTGAGAGTGGGGGGGGGGGGGGGTCCAAGAGGTGAATGGTTGTGAGGGTGCTGTAGAGAACAGTGTGAGGGCCTGTCCAGTGAGGGGACAGCATCCTGCAGGGCAAGGGAGATTTGAGGAAAACTTGCCAATTAGTTCCTGACTTGCCAATTAGTTCCTGACTTTCTCTGCTGAGGTTTGGGGCAAGAGCTGGTGTTGATTGTTTTTCTGAGTTCCTCCCTGGTTTCCTGGAGGATGGGAAGATAGTTTCCTATGACGGAGTCTGAAGGGGGTCCAGGGCCTAGAATAATAGTTCTGCTGTACATTATTTCTAAAGGGCAGTAAAAGAGGGGTTTGCGAGGGGTGGAGGGAATGCGGAGTAGAGATGAGGAGAAGCTTAATCCAATCTTGTTGGTGTTGGAGCACTAATTTGGTGAGATGTTGTTTAGGGATTGTGTTCATTTGTTCTGCTTTCCCTGATGATCGGGGCCTGTAAGGCACATGTCAGCACCCCTGGACTGCGCCAGTGGGGTTTGGGGGGTGATCTGGCTAATGAAAGCTGGGCTGCTGTGGCTCTGAGTGCAGTTGGGAGGCCAAATCTAGGAATAATGTTGTGGAGGAGGCTGGAGATGGCTTTGTGGGTTTTTTCCACCTGTCTTGGGGAAGGCTTCAACCTACCCTGAGAAGGTATTGACCCCAACTAGAAGTCGATATTTTCATACAGGAGGCATGTGGGTGAAGTCGATCTGCCAATCCTGTCCAGGGGGTTGGCCCCAGGCCTGATGTGTGGAAAAGGGGGTGGGGATGGGGTTATGGTCCCATGGGGGGGAGACCTGGGCGCAGATTGTGCGAGACTGGGTTATCTGTTTTAAAAAGGAAGACAGTTGTGGGTGAGAAAGAAGTAGAGAAAGAAGGGTTAAAAAGGTCTGAAGCCAACATGAAGGCTATTGTGGAGGGAAGAGAGGCTGTTCCGTGCTTGGCAGGTGGGAAAAATACACTTTCCCTGTTGAAGGCACCGTCCTCCCCATGTGAGAAGGTGCCAGCAATTGTCCTGTTCTTCCGACGTGTATACTGAAGAGAATTTATGAAAGGACAAGTACTGACCTGGGGTGGGCGAGGGGTAGGGCCTTTGAACTGCCCATTTGGCTGCTATATCAGCTTTTTGGTTCCCTTTGGAAATTGGCTGTTTTATTCTGGTGGCCTTTACAGTGGACAATGGCCACTTCTTTCAGGTGGGTGGCCACATGCAGGAGGCTTTTAGTGAGTGTGGCACTGGCGATAGAAGAGCCCTGGGTGGTAATGGATCCTCTTTCTTGCCATATGGCTGCATGGTGATGGATTCTGTGGAAAGTATACTTAAAATCTGTGTCTATGTTAATGGAGCAGCCTTGTGCCAGTTGTAAGACTTTAGCGAGGGCTAAGAGTTCTGCCTGCTGTGAGGAGGTGCCGGGGGGCAGAGTAGTAGAAGTGATGATTTGGGAAGAAGATACAACAGCAAAACCTGCCTTGGCAATGGAGTGGGCAGTGGGCTTAGAAGAGCTGCCATCAAT
Source organism: Loris lydekkerianus (assembly GCA_963574355.1). Lineage (NCBI taxonomy): Eukaryota > Metazoa > Chordata > Mammalia > Primates > Lorisidae > Loris > Loris lydekkerianus. The sequence continues at coordinate 38,104 of CAUYPK010116711.1, read as the reverse complement.
AAACCAGCTGTCTTCAGGGTTAGGTAAAGGAAAGAGGGAGATGCTGGGGAAAGGGCGTAATGTTACCATGACTAAAGACCAGCAATCACGGACTGAGATCTGTATAGTGTGTGGGTCCCGTGAGTGGAGGGCAGCTAATGGAGATGAGGGGTTCTATGCCAGGCCAGGGTTTTCTATAAAGAGGATTAGGAGCTGGAATAAGCAAGGTGCAGACAGTAAAATGATAAGTGTGGGTGTTTTAAGAGGGACGGAATGTTATGAGGGGTAAGTAGATATGTAGGGACGTGGCAGGTAATGTTTCTGGGCCTCCAGGAAAAGGGGGGATGTGGCTACCACTGCTCAGAGGCCAGGGGGCCGGCCTCGGGCTGTGGATTCTACCTGTTTTGAGAGGAATGCTATTGGGAGGGGATTACAGTGAGGTTTTTTTTTTTGTTAGGACCCTTCTGCGCATCCTTAGTGTTCTGACACTGAGATGTAAAATGGACAGCAGAGATCAGGGAGATGGCTGGAGAGTGTTTGGGACTGAGAGGATTATAGGAAGAGAAAGGAACTTGACCAAAGCTGGTGCAGGTCTAGGAGGTTGGTTGGGGGACCTTTAGCGGCAGTGTATAGAGGTTTAGCTGAGGCCCAAAATTGAGAATCCAGGCTCTAAGCTATGCTAGCACTCCCAGGAAGGAGAGGAGGAAGGGATAAGGAGATGGCTTGAATGTGGTCAGGGGGGATGAGTTTTACACATTCCTGTAAGAGGATACCCACGTATTGGACAGAGGGAGAGGTTAACTGGGCTTTGGAAAGGGGCACTCTATACCCCTTAGTGGTGAGAAAAGAGAGTAAGTGAAAGGTGTCTTGCCAGCAGGCAGTGGGGTAAGGGTTGTACAGGAGGAGGTCAGCTACATACTGAAGAATTGTGGGATTTTCAGTAATATTATAAACTGCTGGAGGTCTGCCTGAAGTGCCTGACCAAAGTAATGAGGACTATCTCTAAATCTTTGTGGAAGGACCATCCAGGTGAGTTGTTGGCTGGTGGAGGATCAGTCCAGGTGAAGGCAAAATGGGGTTGGGAGAACTCATGCATGGGGATGGTAAGAAAGGCATCCTTGAGATCTAAAGCTGTATAATGGGAGATATTGGGAGGAGTGTAGATAGACGGGTATAAGGATTAGGGACTACTGGGTGAATAAGCTCAACTGTTTTACTGACGGCCCCTAAGTCCTACACTAACCAATATGAACCATCAGCTCTTTTTATAAGAAGGATGGGAGTGTTGTAGAGGGAGTTAGTAGGTTGACAATACTGGCCAAAAGGAGTTTGAAGACAAGGGGTTTAACTCTCCTAAGGGCTGCAGTGGGGATTGGGATTGTTTAAGGGAAGGATATGCATATTGGGCAATGAGAATGGGTGGATTATGGGAGGCTATGGAAGGAAGAGAGTATCCCACAGGTTGGGGTCTATGGGGAGGTCAGATCGAGAGAACAGAGGGGCTATAGGGGAGGGGTTATAGGGGAAAGGTCAGAGAGGAGGAGGATGGGTAGTGAGAGGTGGGAGCCAGCAGGAATCGTCAGGGTTGCTTATAATTTTGAGAGGATGTCTCTACCTAGAAGAGGGATGCTGCATGAAGGAATGATGAGGAATGACTGTGATAAAGAGTGTCCAGAAAGTGAGCACTACAGGTGAGTCTGTCTCGTCAGGGAAGTCCGAGACCAGTGCTGGATTTAGGGAGCATGAACTATTGGGATTTTCAGCCGCAAAATGGAGGAAGAGGGAGAGAGGAGCGGGGTGGAGAGTAAGGGGAAAGAGGTGGGAGTCTCCGACAGGGGCTATAAACGCAGCGCTCCCCTCGCTAGTAAAGGGATTCCAGGTGGGGGTCCAAGCAGTCCTCTATCCCCTCATCTCGACAGAACAAGAGTCCGTCTAGTCAGGAGTGCGTCTGGCGGGGTATATTTTGGCCCCGCGAGGTTCCTCCCCATCCCAGGTTTTCGGAACCAAAATGAGAGATTCTTCTGAGATGTGAGAAATGGAACCGGAGTCCAGGTTCAGTGTGGGCAAGTTGGCCATTTATTTCACTCTGTGCCAGTTAGAAAAGGGCTGAGTTAGAAAAGGAAGTGAGCTGAGGGTCCAGGCGGGATGGGAACGTGAGGGGCTAGGTTTCCCCGGTTGGTGCGCCCACCCCTTTCCGGGGGGACTTGCGCTGCTGGGCCCTGTCCAGGCGGGATGGGACCGTGAGGCTCTGGTGTGCGCCCACCCCTTTCCGGGGTGGGGACTTGCGCTGCTGGGTCCTGTCCAGGAGGGATGGGACCGTGAGGCTCTGGGGGTGCACTCACCCCTTTCTGGGCGGGACTTGCGCTGCTGGGCCCTGTCTAGACGGGATGGGACCTGAGGCTCTGGGGGTGCACTCACCCCTTTCTGGGCGGGACATGCGCTGCTGGGCCCTGTCCAGGCGGGATGGGACCTGAGGCTCTGGGGGTGCACTCACCCCTTTCTGGGCGGGACTTGCGCTGCTGGGCCCTGTCCAGGCGGGATGGGACCGTGAGGCTCTGGGGTGCACTCACCCCTTTCCGGCGGGGGGAGGACGGACTTGCGCTGCTGGGCCCTGTCATTAACTTGTAAATGGTTCTCTCTGGGGATGGGTTGGGCTGGTGAGATACTATCTCCCCAAGGAGCCTCTTCAGGTGTGGTTACAGTCTTGGTCTTTTCTGCAATAGAAGATGAGAAGGGTGGGGGCGGGGAGGAAAAACAATCGCTCCTTCTTGGCGGTCAGCCTGGTCTTTGTGTGTTTGGGGGATGCGGGAGGTGGGGGAATTCCTTCCTGTATCTACTTATTTGTATGGGCCTTCAATTCAGCATTCTCCTATACCAGAGAGCCACATTTAGGGGAAGGCTCGCCACACTCCTTCAGTCATCAGGAAGCACATTCTCGTTGATTGCAAGTGGTCTCCATTATTACTAGTACAGAACATGCAAACAGCACTGCCCAAGCTGCCGTCGGTCTCCGGCTCTCCGAGCCAAGTCCGGGCGGTCTTGTCGGCTGCCCCCTGCCGGCTGAGCACGGGAACTTTCTGAGCCCGTCCGGTACTTGCGCCGGCTCAGGTGTATTTTCTGGTGAGCCTTCCCCGGCTGATCAAATTCAGGGCAGGGTCTTAGGTGCAGCTGGTTGAGGCAGTTGGACTTTCTCCAGGGTTTACGTGTCATCTCAAAATGGATGTGCGAGATATTGAGAGCATGCTCAATGAATAAGCCCCATGGAAATGACCTTCCTTGTCTTGAGGGACCAAGTGAAACTGGGCAGCCTTGGAATGCCCCACTCTCCACTCAGAGGGAGTCTTCACTGCCATTGATTCTCATTGCTCTGCAGAATTACCTCATCAATACAGGCAGTGTTGTTCTGTTCTTAGTCTCTGGGGCTCTAAGCACTGTTACCCTTTTTAGAAAGGCTTTATATTTTATGTAGGAAAGTAGAGAATGTTTTTTTATCAGAACACCTGTTACCAGCATTCCCTTTAGGGAGGGAGCTGACCTTATTGGGAAAAAATATTTGGTAAATACTTGAGATGGAGGAAGAGATGTCTAACATGTAAGCAAAAAAAAAAAAAAAGTCATCCTGATTACAAGTGTTCTATGGGAAATCAGGGGATTTTTTGATTTTCAGAGGAGATGGGGAGATGAACAGGGAAAGGCAGAGAAAATAGAAAATGAGGGGCAAGCAAGATGGTGAGAGCTTGTGTAATTTTCACCTCTTTAGGGCCCCCAAAATATCACAGCAAGGTCTTCTGTAGCTGTTAGAGATGAGTTAGGCTGAAATACCAGACACCTGGTGGCCTAAAGAAATGAGAGTTTATTTAAAGTGAGAGGTTTATAACTGTTAGCATAGATATGGCTGCTCAGTGATCATCTCAGAGACCCACACTGGGTTTCCACTTCCCCATCCTCGGTTTATCGGCTTCTCTGCGCTCATGCTTGTCATCTTGTGGTCTCAGGTAGCTGCTGTGGGCTCACACGGGAAGTCCATAGTCACCGCAGGAAGAGGAAAATGGTCTTTTCTGCAATAGGTAATGAGCTAGGGGGGGAGCAGTTTTTTTTTTTTTTTTTTTTTGGTTTGTTTGTTTTTTGAGACAGAGTCTCATTTTGTCACCCTTGGTAGAGTGTGGTGGCATCATAACTCACAGCAACCTCAAACTCTTGGGCCCAAACTCTGGCCTCAGCCTCCCGAGTAGCTGGGATGACTACAGGTGCCTGCCACAACGCCCAGGTATTTTTAGACTCAGGCTGGTCTCGAACTCCTGAGCTCAGGCAATCCACCTGTTTCAGCTTCCCAGGGTGCTAGAATTACAGATGTGAGCCACTGCCCCTTGCTGGTAGTGTTCTTTTAAGAAAGTAAAAGTTTTCCCAGAAACTCCCTTAGCAAGTTTCTGCTTGCATCCATGGCCTCCCTGAACAGAAGAGTCAAAAGGAAATAATTTCACTCGTATCTTCTTGACTAGAGGCAGACCAGGGAGAAGGCACAGGGCTGGATCAGCTAGCCTGTGACATCTGCTGCAACTCCCAAGCTCATAGATGTGGGCTGTGTAGGTGCTGGTTTGGGACAGGAAAGAGGGAGATGAGTTTCTCACTGGGAGGAGGGGGGTCTGGTATGAGCAGAAGCAGTTCATGAGAAAGGAAGTAGTCAGAGAGCAGGAGAAGTAGGGAAAATGCAGCTTTGGAGAATGGACGCAAGTCCAGGCAGGTGAGAGCTCTGGGCTCCGCAGGCTGGGGACGTGGAGGGTGGGCAGGTCATGACAATGAAATGTCACGGCTGATGTCTGGGTTCTACTTGTTGCAGGAAGATGAGGCCCAGTGGAGAGAACGAACAGCCAAACACCATGTTTAAAAGAGGAAGGGCTTTCTTTCAGCTTGCTGAACAACGGCATAGAAGAATTCAAAATGGCCATGCTCTCCGACTGCCTCAGTTTTCTCCTTTTTATCTCCTGTCAAAAAGTTCTGGCCCAAGGGACCTTTCTCACTGGTCAGTTTGAATGAAGCTGGGGAAGCGGCTCCAGCTTTTACAGAACCACAGACTTTCACAGAGGGGGAAGTTTCCAGGTCCCAGGAAGTTAAGTCTACAAATTCCTAAGAGCTGAGTCACCCTGGGGAGGACCTGGGCAGGTGTATCCTTGGGGTCTCCTTGAGAAGATCTCTGTTCTCTTAGACCTTACTTTTCTTGGGTATCTGCTATCATACTTCTCTCTAGTTAATCACCAATCCCTGCCAGTTCTTCCTCTCTTACGGTGTTCAAATTTAGCACTTTCATATTGCCCCTTCTTAACTTCACTGCTAATGTCTTCTCTGCCATTCTTGAAATTTCCATAACTGCCTTGTTTCTGTGTTCAGCTTTTTCTCTTTTTAGTCCAGCCTCATTTAGCTTGTTGATGTCTAGCAGCTGCCCTATATGTAAAATGGGTGCAAAATCACTTTCATAGAACAGCGTAATTAATAAATGACTGGAAAACTAAATATCTTGGGGGCGGAAAGAAATTAACAGTAGAGTTGGTTATGGTAATACTGGGGTTGTGACGCACCCTCATTTGCTCACTCCTGGGACCCAGAGGCCCTTTCACATCTGTTCCTCAGTCCCTGCCATGGCTGCATGTGGCTCCTTTGGATTCCCGGGTACAGAGAAGACCCACCCAATAATTCATGGTGAAAATTATTTGTAAAGTAGATAAATTACTGTCTCTAAAACTAGCCGTGGAAATATAATTTGATTCGAACAGGCTTTGAACAATAGTCATAAATAGAAAATGTTTCAGAATATTTTATTTGTCCTGGGAAAATGGTTAAAGTATCTTTCTAAGTGAAAAAAGTTGGTTCCAAAACAGCTAGCTTGGATGATTTGAGTCTGTCTGTCTCAGAGAGGTATTGCATCATATGTATAGCTTAGGCATCAGCTTTGGAGTTTAATTTCCAGGAAGGTGTGACTCTGTTCTGTTACTTAATCTTCACAATAAACACAACTATAATATGGATCGAATTTATAATTGCTTAATATTAAAATGTAGAGATTACGGCAAAGCTCACCCTTTTTCCTTTGGTTGGTTCACTGAAAGATCAACTCACAATGACAGCAGATTAATAAGAGAAATATTTATTTCCAAATACCGTGCACATGGGGGGGAAACAAAAGTGTGATTACCCGATGTCTCAATGGCGGTCAGATACTTTCATAGATGCCTTCTTGAAGGGGGAAGAGAGTGTGGAGTATGTGTGCTGCAAGTGGTTGTTGGGGAGGATGAATAGGTGGGAGATATAGATTGACTTGTAAATTAACCTGAGAGACAGGTATGTGTCTTAAATGTTTTGGGCCAGGTCTGGAAGCTTTCAGGGAGCAAAGGAAGTCAGTTGCCTCCTTTGATTCCCTGATCAGGTCAGTCTGGTTTTGAGAGAGGATATCAGAAAAGGTTGAGATCTAGGAGAACAGGCCTTCTCAAGGAGACCACAAGGATACACCTGCAGGGTCCTGTCCATGGTGACTCAGCTCTTGGGAATTTGTAAACTTAACTTCCTGAAACTTGGGAATTTCCAAGTTCTGTGAAATTCTGTAGCTCTGTAGGGGCTAGAATAGCATCTCGGGCTTGATTCAAACTGGCCAACGAGAAGGGTACCCGTGGGTACTGTCAATAAAAAGGGAAAGACCAAGCCCGTGGAGGAGCATGGCCAATTGGAATTCTTCTATGCTGTAAGCTCCTGGCTAGTGAATAAACTTCCTCTTATAAACGTGGTGTTTGGGTGCTCTTTCTTTCCCTTGGGCCTCATCTTCCTGCAACAGTTTATGCAGATAGAGGAAAAGCCCTTTCCAATGCTTTCTGATTGTGAATGGCCTTTAATTCAAAATATTCTTTATGTGAAGTAGTCATATTTGGGGGTAAATTTCCTTGGCTCCTTCCAACTTAACAGAATAAGTACTGTCAGGAAGCATGGTTACCTTAGAATCCCCCTCTGCCCTCTTCAGGTGACTTTAAGATATTACTGTTTTTTCATTTAGGCTAGTTGAGCTCTTTTCAAACCTTTGCATACATAGTTAGCACTTTTGAGTGTTACAGACAGAAAACTGTACACCTTATGAAGGTTTGAGAACAGTTTAGGGATAATTTGCTAATTTTCCTCCCTTATTAGCTGACTTCATAATCAAACCTTGAGTCACATGCAATTTTACCATATTTATATCCTCAGAAAATCCAAATGGATATATAATGTACATGAGAAAGTGAAGAGTTTTTTTATTTGTTTGTTTGGTCATGGGAAGTTTTGAAAATTAAAAATCTTTTACTTTGTTCTTGTCTGTATTTTTAAATTTTTCTACAATGACGTCATATTACTTTTTCTCAACAGAACAAGTCAGTTGAAAAATAATCAAATGATAAACGTTCATCGACAATGATCAGTTCACTTGTTCTCCCCAGGACCTTCTTGCCAGCCTGAAGATGGAACTCCTAATAGAAAGCTGCCCTGGGCAGCGCCTGTGGCTCAAGGAGTAGGGCACCGGCCCCATATACTGGAGGTGGTGGGTTCATACCAGGCCCTGGCCAAAAACTGCAAAAGAAAAGAAAGCTGCCCTGAGGATTCCAGCAGTGAACCCCTCCCTGTCCTAGCTCACAGACCCCCAGATCTGCTAGTTTTTACCTCAAGACAGATAGGGTGACAGTGATACAAGTTTTTCCACATTCAGAGCTGGACGAGAACCCCCATTTTCCAGGCCTAAGCAAACAGACTTTTTAAAATCCAAATTATATTCTCTGCATACAAGCAAGACAGGAAAAAAGCAGATTTTCCAGCATTTCATGTAACCTAGGCCCTTTCTGGAATGGACTTCCGCTGCTTCCTCCACCCAAAGCTGGAAGAACTGCATTCATTTGTTAATACCCTCATTCAGTCGCTAATCAACATTGAAGTCTGTCAAGTCCTGGCCAAGTGTAATTCCCAAAACAGTATAAAACCCAGTAGGGTCTTCTCCCTCTGCCAGAAGCTTGGTGCCTTTCCTTGCTTCTATCATCATCTAATAAATCCTACCTTATCACTGATCTCTGTGGTCCATGGGTTCATTCTTTCAATCTCTAAGACCAAGACCTATTGCATAAAGAAATTCCAGCAACAGCAGTAATGGGGATAAATCAATCCAGCTGCATTTAGAGACAAACCAACCACCTTGCTAATCAAAACATGTTACAACATTAGTTTACACAGTCCCAGACCATTTTTGTTCTATGGTTCTCATTTGGAAGATTGGCTTTGTACACAGTCCTAGTATAGTCTGTGTTTTGCTAACATGATCCCAATTTTTGCTAGCCTTTCACTATTGTTTCTACACAGAAGTAGGAGTTCTGATTTTTCTAGTGGTTAATTGATTCTTCAGGGAATAGTTGTTCATGTGATAGAAGAATTTGGTTTAGATTTATCATGCTGAGCATCTGATAAGACAAATTCACAACTCTGCCTGTTTGAAAGTATTTAGAAACCCCAGTTTAGCCACTTCCGTGTTGTTCCACCCTGGTGCAAACCTGTTTTGAGCCTTCCCATCCCTGCCTTTAGGATATAGAACAAAATACCCCTTCTCTGTGCTTGTTCAGTTCTTTCATCTTGGCACATGTGCTCTGAGCCCATAGGTAATATCCAAAAGGACAAAGAAATATAAACAAAATATCCTCCTTTAATGAAACAAACCTTCATTAAACAAAGTTGTGTTTGAGGTCGGGAGAGAGGAGACTTTGTCTAGTAGGAAACAATGAAGACCACTGGGCCACCCTGGGATACTTTCTCCCTGGGAAATTGCTTTGGTTTCCAGCTGGACCTCTTTCTTCTTTTTACCTGTGTCTCGGCTTTGACAGCTTTGAAGGTCTAGAAGTGGTCATAAAAGGGCCCACGCAGGAAGTTCCCAGATTCCACTGAGAAAAGGGACATGGTGAAAAGCAGGGCATTTATTTTTGTCTGCCCCTTTGTGTTTTCTGCCCCTCCCGGCTTATTGTCCCTGTCAGCCAGCACAAAACTGTGGGGAGGAGCAATCACTGGTCACCATGAGATTCGTCTAGATGTGAAATGGTAGGGGGGTTGAAGTCACTGCTTCTGGGGAGGGGTGGAATGAAAACAAACAGGATAATTCAAGTACATAAGGGACACATGGGAAGCCATGACCTTATACAGTTTATTATATTACTAATAGCATCTAATGCACGAACATCCATTCAGGTTCTTGTTTTTATTCTGTTCTGTTGTGCTTTAGTTCAGCCTGTTTTAGTTCAGCTGAAATATTACTGGACAGAGGGGATCTGGCCACCTGCCTCTGTTAGCCAATATGCAGAGATGGGGATAGGTTCTCCAGAAGGCCGGTGATTCTGGAGAACAGTGAGAGTAACCTCTCCAAGACTACTCTGTTCTTCCATTTCCAAAATCACAGTTTTATACATGAAAGTTCGAAGTAAAAACCATGTTAATCTTTATCTTAAACAAGAATCATCAGTATAACCCATGACCCAAAACAACATTCCAACGTAAAAGTTAATTTCCTAAATCAATCCTCCTAAATTACTCAAAATAGGCATCTTCAGGGTGGGAGTTAAATTTATAAAACAATGAGAATGGGAGACAGGAGGTAAAGGTCACTTAGGATCTAAACTGACCAGACCAGCTGTGTCATGTTGGCCTAGACTAACCGACTCCAACTTATTCTCATCACATGCGCTCTCATAATGAGAGGTCTTCCCTTCCTAAGTGGTACATGTCACTACATTTGCAGAGCGCAAAAACTTTCTCTGAGCAGGAGATTCCTTTCCATTGGATGAGTTGTGGTAGATAAATTACACAAAGTACAAATCAGGTGAACCCAGTGAGAGGTGGGTAGCATTCTTTAGAGGATTATGAAAGGTCATGAAGTTCAACCATCCTCCCAGACCAAGATCCCCTGATAAGATTTCTATGAGGCTTTAATTCACCATCAAGCTTCCATGAGACATACTCTGGGAAAGGGTAGAACTGAAGGTCTTAGCGCAACTTTCTCTTATTTGGCAGCAGTAATTGTTTGGTTCCTTATTTGTATTCATTCAGGCTCATCAACTTTCACATATTTTTGAATGTAAACAACATTTCAAATGGAAGTCAATTGTGACTTTCATGAGCTCTCTATTTCGCTGTAATTTTAGCATTTTCCCACTGGGAGGCTGAGGCAAGAGGATCATTTGAGCCCAGGAGTTCAAGGTTACAGTGGGCTATGATCACACCACGGCACTCCAGCTCTGGGTGAACAGAGTGAGACTCTATCTCTTAAAATAAAGGAGGAGTTCAATGTTAAATAGCTTCTGTATGTTGGAGAATACCATGTGGAAGGACTGTGATCTGTGCTGGGAAACTACTAACTCCTAATGGTGAGATGTTATTGCTTGGTATAATAGTTAGGCTGGTGTCAATACCTTTAGAGAACAATGGTGAAGGAGCTCAGGAAACTTTATCCCAAATTATGACTAATTAACATAAAGAATATTTTGAATTAAAGGCCATTCATGATCAGAAAGCATTGGAAGAGGCCTTCCCACTATCTGCAAAACTCCCGGATAAGCTGATCGGGAATCAAAAGGGCTTCTGACTTCCTTTTCTGAATGCTAGCAGACCAGGCCCCAAATGATTTAAAATACAGTACCTGTCTCTCAGGTTAACGTACAAGTCAATCTGTTTGCCTCCACCTACGCATCCCTCCTAGCAACCTCTTACTGCACCTACACTCCCCACATTCTCCCTCTTCCCTCCTAGAAGGCATCTAGAAAGGTCTCTAACCGTTACTGAGACCTTGGGTAATCATGCTTGTGATTCCCCCTAGGCACATGTTATTTGGAAATAAACCTTTCTGTTTTTAATCTGCCATAATTGTGAGTTGATCTTTCAGTGAATCAACCAAGGGAAAGGTTTTTCTGTGATCCCTACAATGGGAACAACAGCAGTTAGGAGCAATGGATCTGCTGGGAGGACACATCCCCAATTATGCAGAAACTGTGAGGCTACTCGTGCAGCATTAAATTACTTGTCGTCACTTTATCTATACAAAATAGATCATAAGGCTATATTTTGTTTATAAATGGTACAGACATTACCTACATTTTTAAGGGGCTTTGAGTTATTCAAAACAACACAGTAGCTTGCTTCTTAAAAACTAACAGAGCATCTTCTGCTGCTTCCAATCTCTCTGACTCTGCACTCTCCAACTGTTAGAACTTTTTCAGTGGATTCACCTGATTAGGTAAGACCTACTCAAGATAAATTCTCTCTAGAGTAACTTAAAGTCAACTGATTAGGGACCTTAATTATAGCTGCAAAATCCTTTCACCTATGCCATATAGAGTCTCCAAACCACAGGAGTGAAATCCTGCACAGAGTGGCCATTTTGCTAGGGAGGCCCAGTAGATGCCAGATGACTCTGGGCTGGGGTGATTTGAGTAGACACAGGAAGAGCTCAGATGGACCTCTCTATGAGGTAGTACAACTCTGATAAGGAGAGAAGAAGGCAGAGGAACATTGCACTGGAGTGGGGACTCCGGGAGACCGTATCTGGCTTGTTCATCACTGTTACCACCAGCACCTAGCACAGTGCCTGGCACAAAACAGTCTTGTAAATCTTTGTTGAATGAAAATTAATTCTGGGTCTGCAAGGAAGATGGATAAAAGATTGGGGGACTCTGACGAAAGAATTTGCATAATAAAGAAATGTGTTTGGAACCATAGGTGGGAGGCCTGAGTTCATTGGGGTCTTCTGAGAAGCATACAGCAAGAGAAAATTATATGTGCAAAGATTTTACTACAGGAAGCCTCTGAGATAAGGTAGGGGGTGGGGACCCAGGCAAAGGTTGGAGTCATCAGACCCTCATTAAAGGAGATAGAAAAGGAAGGGTGGGCAGGAGCATCCTAGAGGTCGCATAAGGGAGGGCATCAGGGGGCTTTTGAGGCAAAGCCACTTGTCAGAGGTTTGGGAAATTGCCCAAGACCTGACTATTAGAGTCAGGACAAGAACCCAAATATTCTTTATTCTTATTCTTTTTGTTGTTGATGTTGCTTTGAGATAGTCTCACTCTCTCGCCTTGGGTAGAGTGCTGTGGCGTCACAGCTCACAGCAACCTCAAACTCTTGGGCTCAAGTGATCCTCCTGCCTCAGCCTCCCAAGTAGCTGGGAGTAGAGGTGCCCACTACAGTACCCAGCTAGCTTCCTTCTCAGGCTGGTGCAGAACTCCTGAGCTCAAGCAATCCACCCTCCTTGGCCTCCCAGGTGTGAGCCACTGCACCTGGCCTCCTCCTTTATTCTTGGGGTCAGTGCTTTCCTTTCTTTGATGGGTAAGTAAAAACCTTCAGAGGTCTCTAAAACTAGCTGGGTGTTGTCGTGGGCATCTGTAATCTCAGGTATTTGGGGCAGCGCCTGCAGCTCAAAGGAGTAGGGCGCTGGCCCCATATGCCAGCCCCGGCCAAAAACAGCAAAAAAAAAAAAAAAAAAAAATCAACTCATATAATCTCAGGTATTTGGAAGGCTGAAGCAAGAAGATCACTTGAGCCCAAGAGTTTGAAGTTGCTGTGAGCTATGTTGCTACGGCACTGTAGCCAGGGTGACAAAGTGAGACTCTGTCTCAGATTAAAAAGAAAGAAAAAACAATTCAGAGGTGAAGTGGCTTTTCCAGAATTGAAGGAGAATTTTGGTTCAATCTAATCTGACTTCAGTGATAAAGCATAAAACTTACTGGAAAAATATGTAGAAAGATAACCTGTAAACCATCTGGCTTTCTGGGAATAGGTCCAGGTTGGCACCTAGAGAACAACCTGAAGAACGTCAGTGCCAAATTCCTGCTCTGTATTCACAGCCGCCTCGAGAAGCTGTGAAATATAATGGGGAAAGCGCTGAACGAGGCTGGTCACCCTGGGCTCAGTTTCTTCATGGATAGAGGAAGAGTTTAGATTAAACATAGGCAGAAGTCCACCCAACTAGATGCCTGGAGAGTCTGAGAACCTGCACAGCCATGAACGCTGCTATAGCTGGAAGGTCATGAGCCTAGTGGGTGAAGGCCGTGAGTGAAAGATGACTGTGTTTGGAGTCGTGCTGAAGGTGCGGCGAAAGTATCACATTTGGTTCAGATACATTCTATGTGCCCAGCTCTCTCAGGCTCCGGGAGTAAAGTGACAGTAAGACACAGTACCTGGCCATGAGGAAGTCACAGTTTGTGTTAGAAGATTTGGGATGGGGAAAGGAGAGGGCTCAGGGAGGAGTCCTGTGGATCATAGTCTCTAAACTGGTTTATTCAGATGAAATACCTACTCCTCAGCCTTACTGAGAATATAAGAAATAATTAGCAGGATAAGCCGACCAGAGCAGCATCCGAAAGAAAAGCAGTGGTCACAAAGCAGTTGTGACCGTGTGACAGAGTTAAAGATCACCAAGTGTCACTGTCTCCAGGCTGCCCTCCTACCTCGCCTCCCCTCCCTCGAATTCTAGGCGAGGAGACCACTTTTGTGGCCTGCTTGCCAATGGACTTCTGCTGTGAAACGCTCTCTGAGGTGAGGTAAAAAGTGGTGGTGCAGGATTTTGAAAAGCTGATGAAAGGAATGAAAGAAATGAAAAGCCAGTGAAAGAGGAGAAGCTGGCCGGGTGTGGTGGCCACACCTGTAAGCTGAGGTGAGTGGATTGCTTGAGCTCAGGAGTTTGAGACCACCCTGAGCCAAAGCGAGAGCCTGTCTGTAATAAAAATAGAAAAGCTAGCCAGGCATCCTGGCAGGTGCCTGTAGTCCCAGCTACTCAGAAGGCAGTGGCAGGAGGATTGCTTGAGCCCAAGAGTTTGAGGTTGCTGTGAGCTAGGACATCACGGCACTCTACCCAGGGTAACAAAGTGAGACTCTGTCTCCAAAGAAAAGAAAGAAGAGAAGCTAAGTAGATCCAACAATAGGGGATTCAGAGACAGGAGATGAGAAAGTGAGAGAAAAATGGAGCCAGGGGAGGAGAGAGAAGCTGGAGGGTGGGGGGTGAATGTGAGCCTCTGACATGCAAGGGAGATCAGAGGATTGAGGGAAAGGGAGGTGGGACTAGATAAATGTAACTGGAGGTTTTGTATCGAACCCTCCCCCCCACACACACACTTATTTATGAGACAGGCTAAAGATTTCCTCTTTGAATGTTCTTGGTGCCTCATGTCACACTAAGACTGACCCACAAGGGTTTGGCATTCTAAAGGCTTACCTCACATCCATGTGTGACTGGACTGTGCCGTAGTAACCAGGGTGATTACAAAGACCTGCAGTGTCCGAAGGAGGAACTATTATTTCTCACAAATAGATGAAAAAGAAGAAAGGCTTTGATCTGTTTGAGGGTTAGATTTAACTCTTACTGGATGGACGATCTGAATCTCAATTTTCTCATCTACAAATAAAATATTTAAGAAAAAAAAAAAAACCCTCCTTAGAGGCTTTCTGTAAGAAGCAAACGAAATGTTTGAACAATACAAAATGAAGAGGCAGCTGAGAGTTCTGGTTGAGAGTAGGGTTGTGAAATTTGGCACATGTGGGTTTGAAGCACGGCTCAGCGTGGCCACAGCAAGTAATCAGATCTTCATGGGCACCATGGTCAGTGCAGTGGAGTAATGCCCGGGATGAGGACACAGGTGCTGTGAGATTCTCTTTGCACATCTCAAAGCTCTTTGCAAATGGCTGTGATTATTTTCATAGTTCTAACTAACACCTGGCTGTACCAAGCTGCAGTGGCAAAAATGCGCAGCAGGTGGGCAGAGGTACAGTATTAGTTTCTGCTTGCTGCTATAACATATGAACACAAACAATACAAGCTTGTGGTCTTGAGGTTAAGGAGGGCAGAAGTGTGAACTCCATCCTACGAGGCTGCAGACGAGTGTTGGCAGGACGGCTCCTGCTGGAGGCTCCCAGGGAGAACTTGTTCCCTTGCCTGTTCAATCCAGTCCCACTCTCTGGCTCCACAGCCCCCTTTGTCCATCTTCACAGCCTACATCTCGTCTCTCCCTCCTGACCTCTAGTTTTGTTCTTGCAGCTCCTCTCTCTGACCCTAATTCTACTGCCTCCCTCTTATAAGGACGCTTGTGATGACATCGTGCTTACCTGGGAAATTCAGGATGTTCTCCCCACCTCAGAACCTTACTCATCTCTGCAAAGTTCTTTTTCCCATATAAGAAAACATGTCCGCAGGTTCTGAAGATCAGGATGTGGACATCTTTGGGTGGCTGTTATTCAGCCCATCACATGTAATCAGGAAGGGACAAAGGAATTTCCACGAAGGACACACTTGAAAATTGGTCGGGCTGATGGCAGAGAGTGACTACAGAAGAAATGGTCAGAAATACAATGAAGGTGAGTCAAGAGCTAACACGGGGGTGTGGCTCCAGTCTCCGTGGCTCCTAAGAGGTAAAGACATGGGTTTACTTGACTGCCTGCCTCCTGCCTCCCTCACCTCACCTTCTTTGGGGTGCCTCTCCCTTTCCATTCTCACCACTCTGTGTGTCTATCCATCTATCCATCTCCCCCCCTGAATTATGAGACTTGGTCAGGAGGCTTCATTGTCACGTGGACCTGACTTTCAAATTTTGGGTTTACTCACTCTCAAACTTCACGACTATGGTCCAATCATTTCATCTCTCTGCACGTAAAATGTAGACCTTATGTATCACAATAGGCATAATGTCACTTACCTCAAGAGTATTTTGCAAAATTTAATGTGAATAACTCTTTGAGAAAATGCCTGATTCCCATCAATGCTGCTTTCCTCTCTTTCTTATTCCTGAAGTCCTCCTATCTTTTGGGGTTTGCCAGATCTTCAAGGACTTCCTCTGTGCCTGCCACTATTCTAGAAGCTTTCGCATGTATTGTCTCACTTATTTCTGCCAACAACAGTTTGAGACAGATTTATTGATTTCCCCTTCCTTACGGGCATAGTGAGCTCCATGAAGTTGAGGTCATTTCCCTAGTCCATGTGGCAGGAGGCAGCAGACCTGTGATCCCAGCCTGAGACCTCTGACTCCACACCTGGCTGTGACATAGAACCATATGAATATTTTATCGCTGAAAAACTGAAGTTTTCGTTTCTTACTACTTATTTCCCAAAGTAGAAAGGCCAGACGTTTTAATTTTTTCTTATAAAACAAGCACAACAAACACATTCTATGGGAGAGTTTTTGACTTCGAATGTGGCTGTTGGTTTTGTACTGTGTGTTCACAAGTATCCCCCAGAAAGCTGCTGAGGTCCTGCTCCTTCCGATGTGGCAGGCGGCACAAAGTTCTGCTCTTTCCACCAGAGGTACATGGCCAATGTCCAGCCAACGACAGTTCTGAGCTCGTGTTCACGGGAGTTCCTTTCTGCTGGTCCGGTCATGCGAAGGGAAATGGATGACTGAAGGAAACAAAAGCCACAATTATTATCAGGCAGTGAGAGTGGGAGTCATCCTGCTTGTAGCCGTATCCACCGCAGCGGTGACACACAACAGCCACCACTAATGAGAGGTGGTACAGGGTGGCTCCATCTCACCTATGGGGAAGAAGAGAAAGTGTTCTCTCTGGATATAACCGTGAGACTCAAGATATAACCTTGAGGACACAGAGCCTGAAGCAGAAGACTCTTTGAGCCAATTAGAAAAGCTGGCCCTTCCTCTGGGTGGGCACAGCCCCATGCCCAGGCACAAAGCTTGGCAAGGTCCCGCCTGCCCCAGGCTTCGGCAGTGCAGCAGAGGGGTGCCTGGACTCTGGGTTTGAGTCAAGGCTCCACCACTGACTGCTGTGTGACCTCAGGAATTGACTTCATTTCTCTGAGACTTGTTTTCATTATTCATAAGTGGGAGACTCATTTCAAACGTTGTTGTGAGGGAGGATGCAATGATTTAACGCACATACAAGACATGGTCCCCATCCTAGCTAGTACCCTGTGAGAGTGACCTGGCATTACTCTCGCTACAGCGGCAAATCCAGTGACTGGGGGGAAACCTCACTTCTCTCTCCTTTCCCAACACCAGGTATCAGGCCTTTTGTTACCCTACTTTCTCACCACCATCTTAGAAACATGCCCTCTGACCCCTCACCCCAACTGACCCCCTCATAACAGCAAATCCCTCTATGAACCAACCTTGCACGTATGCACGCTCATCATGGTTTTATTTTTTGGGACAGGGTCTTGTTCTGTCACCTTGCTGGAGTGCAGTGGAGCAATCATAGCTCACTGCAGCCTCCAACTCCTGGGTTCAACTGATCCTCCCACCTCAGCCTCCTAAATAGCTGAGATTATAGATGTGTGCCACCACGCCTAGCTAATTAAAACAATTTTTTGTAGAGATAAGGTCTCTCACTATGTTGTCTAGGCTGGTCTCAATTTCCTGGCCTTAAGCAATCTATCCTCTTGCTTTGGCCTCCCACAACACTGGGATTATAGGCACGGACCACTGTTCCCAGCCTCAACATATATTTGATTAAGAACTTAGTTTAGGCTCAGCTCCTGAGGCTCAGTGGTTAGGGCGCCGGCCACATACACTTGGGCTGGAGGGTTCAAACCTGGCCCAGGCCTGCTAAACAACAATGACAACTATAACAAAAAAATAACCAGGCACTGTGGCCGGTGCCTGTATTCCCAGCTATTTGGGAGGCCGAGGCAGGAGAATCACTTGAGCCCAGGAGTTTGAGGTTGCTGTGAGCTGTGACGGCATGGCACTCTACTGAGGGCAATAGAGTGAGACTATCTCAAAAAAAAAAAAAAAAAAAAAGAAGAAGAAGAACGTAGTCTATACACCTCCTTGGGGTGGGACACAACTACAACAGGGACCTTACCTAACATATGCAAACATTATAAACCAATTGTTTGTACCCTCATATTAATTCAGAAAAAAAATGGCCAGCAAAAAAGAAAAAGAACTTTGTCCCATTGAGTGTATTTTTTCAGATAAAAGCCGTTATGAAAAGAAAGACATTTAACATCGGAGTCATTTAAAGAAGATAGAATTTCTTTCTTTCCTTTTTAAAATTGTCTTTCTTTTCCTCTTTCTCTTTCTTTCTTTCTTTCTTTCTTTCTTTCTTTCTTTCTTTCTTTCTTCCTTTCTCTGTTGACTGGGCTAGAGTTCAGTAGCACCAGCCTAGCTCACGGCAACCTCAAACTCCTGGGCTCAAGTGATCCTCCTGCCTCAGCCTCCTGCGTAGCTGGGACCACAGGTACCTGCCACAATGCCCAGCTATTTTTTTGTTATAGTTGTCATTATTGTTTAGCAGGCCTGGGCTGCCACCACACCCAGCTCATTTTTCTATTTTTCATAGAGACAGGGTCTCACTCGTGCCCAGGCTAGTCTCAAACTCCTGAACTTGTGCAATCCACCCATTCCAGAGTGCTAGGATTACAACTGTGAGCCACCCCGCTTGGCTCACATCTGTATGATAATATTTAGGCACTCTGAGCTTTAATAAATCTAGAACCTGTGAACAGTTCTCTGTTAGATCATACATGTGACATATCTACTTGCTCCTAGCTCCCTTCCCCCCTTCATCCTATCAATCAACACATTCTTTTAAGAAATCCACCACTGTGTTCTTGTTTGTTTGTTTGTATATTTGCAGTGTTTGAATCAAAATACCTACAGTCAAGGAAAGACTATGTTTGCCCTAAGACCTATTTGTAGCTCTTCGTAGCCCTTTTCTGTGTCTGATGCAGTTGACGCTGAATGTTCATGTGGTAGATGATGATAATGAAGAGAGTGCCTGTAACTGCGAGCGTCGATTGTTATTTGCTACAAATTGAGCTGGTAAAATAAGTTCATTATCTACAAGAAATGGCGTAAATGTTGATTCATGCAAAAAGGATAATCAATGTACATAGAAAGCACAGACAGTGCATTTAGTAATATTTTTATTTTCCCGTTGTTTTTTAAATTTTTACTTAAAAATCTCTGACATGTGGGCATTTGAGCACAGTATAAACAGTGGTGTTCCTATCCATTTCCCAGGGTGCCTGGGAGCCAGAGTTTCTTTTTATTTTTTCTTTCTTTTTTTTTTTTTGAGACAGAGTCCCATCTCACTTGATTATGCTTGGCAGAGTGCTGTGGCTTCTTAGCTCACACCAACCTCAAACTTTTTGGTTCAAGTGATCCTCTTGCCTCAGCCTACCAAGTAGCTGGGACTACAGGCAGCTGCCACAACACCTGGCTACTTTTAGAGTTGAGGTCTGGCTCTGGCTTAGGCTGGTCTCAAACCTGTGAGCTCAGGCAATCCACCTGCTTTAGCCTCCCAAGTACTGGGATTAGCCACCATTCCTGGCCTGATGTCAGAGTTTCTATCCTGGCTTCTCAGCAGCCCGCCCTCCCCAGCCCCCCAGAGGCTGCCTGGAGCAGAGGTGGCCCCACCTCCCTCGTCTGCAACTGACACTTGTACCCTGGCACAGTGTGACCCTGTTCAGGTTGGAGCTATCTTTGGAGACACTGTCCCAGAAACAAATGAGACAATACAGGCTGCTCCATTGTTTTAGATGCATGGGGAAATTTGTGTTCATTTACCCACCACTCATGCATTTATTCATTTGTTCAGCAAATGTTGATTGTCTACTTACTCTGTCTTACTCGGTGCATTTGCCAGGAAGGTTAAGCAGCTATAACAAAGAAATTTTAAAACATGGTGGCTTGACTTGGCATCCGTACTCAGTGGTTAGGGCGCTGGCCACATACACCAGGGCTGGCAGGTTCAAACCTGGCCTGGGCCTGCTAAACACAAATGACAACAACATCCACAAAAAAAGAAAAAAAAAGTAGCCGGGCGTTGTGGTGGGAGCCTATAGTCCTGCCAGCTACTTAGGAGGCTGAGGCAAGAGAATCACTTAAGCCCAAGAGTTTTTTGTTTTGTTTTGGTTTGGTTTTGATGCAGAGACTCACTTCGTAGCCCTTGGTAGAGTGCCATGGCCGTGTCACAGCTCACAGCAACCTCAAACTCTTGGGCTTAAGCGATTCTTTTGCCTCAGCCTCCCAAGTAGCTGGGATGACAGGCGCCCACCACAGCACCTGGCTATTTTTAGAGATGAGGTCTCACTCTGGCTCAGGCTGGTCTCGAACCTGTAGCCTCAGGCAATCCATCCACCTTAGCCTCCCAAGTGCTGGGATTATAGGCATGAGCCCCTGCGCCCGGCTCTAAGCCCAAGAGTTTGAGTTGCTGTGAGCTGTGATGCTATAGCACTCTACCAAGGGCGACATAGTCAGACTCTCTCTCAAAAAAGCAAAACAAAACAAACAACAAAAAAAAACATGGTGGCTTAAGAAAGAAGCCTTTGCTCTTTCTAATCACAGTCCAAGAAGTTCACGCTGGCAGAACAGCTTGGGTACATATGGCTATTCAGGGATCTTGTCGATTCTTCATCCCAAGGAGCAGGTTTGGTTATGATGTACATGGTTTATACAAGTACTAAAGATGCCTTGTTGGCTGGGCATGGTGGCTCATGCCTCTAATCCTGGCACTTACAGAGGCCGAGGTGTTAGGATCACTTGAGCTCAGGAGTCTGAGACCGGCCCAAGTAAGAGTAAGACCCCATCTCTACTAAAAATAGAAAAACTAACCAGGAATTGTGGCAGGTGCTTGTAGTCCCAGCTACTTGGGAGGCTGAGGCAGGAGGATAGCTTGAACCCCTAGGAGTTTGAGGTTGCTGTGATCTATGATGCCATAGTACTCTATTGAGGGCAAATGAGTGAGACTCTGTCCCAAAAACAAACAAAAAAAGATGTTTTGCTTTCTTTTTTGAACAAAAGAAGACCCGTATTATCCAATAAAGTTTGACAGTGTTTATACCCCACTTGAAAATATGTTGAAGTTAAGAAATGCCATAAAAATGTTCCTATGAGGCTTGGTGCCTGTAGCTCAGCAGCTAGGGCATTAGCCACATATCCTGGAGCTGGCGGGTATGAATCCAGCCCGGGCCTGATAAACAACAATGTCAAATATAACCAAAAAATAGCTGGGCATTGTGGCAGGTGGCTGTAGTCCCAGATAGTTGGGAGGCTGAGGCAAGAGAATTGCCTGAGCCAAAGAGTTTGAGGTGGCTGTGAGCTGTGACACTACAGCACTCTACCCAGGGCGACATAGTGAGACTCTGTCTCAAAAAAAAAAATCTCAAAAAAAAAAAAAAAAAGTTCCTATGAAATTTATTACCGAACATGTTGCTTTTTAAGAAAAGTTTTAAGACAGGAAAACATGCTGATACCTCCAAGACAAGCAGTACAGACAAGGTATTTGCACCCGAGAGAAAGCCTAAGAAGGCATGCGTGAGTGTTGAAGCTAATCTCCTATGTATTATAACTCCAGACCCCTAGTGAAAGGTTTGCATGGGGGCCCAGCCTGCTCTGCTGTCACTGAATGTGGAACACTGATCTCACCTATCTTTTTGAAGAATGCTAAACTGGGTTTTAGCCACTGTGACACATAGTTTGAAGGAGATTCCAACCTCTTCCTGTGCATGAGAGAAAGAAAGCTTGCCTGCTGAGGTCACTGACCTCTGAACCTCGGGCTTTTACTGTAGGAACAGGCACCTATTTCTAATCATACTTAGAAAAAACCAGACCTCTACTATGTGGTCAAAGGTAAGTCAAGAGCTTCCAAGAAGAGAAAAAGCAATTTCCTCCTCTAAACAAAAAGGGGTGGGTGTGGCGCACTGACCCTGCAGTGGGGAGGATGTGGTCACGTGGCTGTACTGAGCTGCAAGGGATGCTGGGAAATGTAGTCTCTGGGGCCGCCCTGTGCTTAAGCCAAACTTGGTTATGTGAGAAAGTGAGAGATTGTGGTAGCGCGATTCCTCACTGGTGGTGAGGATCAAGAGCTCCACCAGAATTCATTATCATTCCCCCATCCTTGACAGAGGTATGTGAATGTTGTAACTATTCCCTTAATCTCAGTGAGGCAACCTAGCCAGAGCAGAACCTTTATGCCTTTCTCTGCTGCCTGAAACAGGCGAGTGCCCCACGGCTTCCAGGGCCAGTCCAATCTGCCTGTAACTTCTTTCTTCTTTGAGTATTGATTCTTTGTTGCCATGGATGGAACTTGTTGCTGTGCATTTCAAACATGCTGCTTGGCCCCCAGGGCTGCATATCCTAGCACGCTGCTGCTAAGGAGCCCGCCATTGCGCCAGTAGACATCAGGATACCGTTAATTCCTGCACACATGCGTGACTCAGGTCCCCCATGGCTCTGGTTACCTGTGTGTCCATCCAGGAGGGAATTATCTCAAGGTAAGAATTATAGTTATCATGCGTCAGTGTCTGCCCTGTTAATGCTTTCTATACATTTTCTTTAATCCCTAAAACGGTGTTTTTAGACAGTTTCCTGGGATCACTTTCTAAATAAACTACTTGCACTATCTCCCTGTATTTGACAGTCATTTTAGATTAACACATTAACTACCATGGTGAGCGGTATTTAACTCAGCTAATTTTGAGCCAGAGCCTCGTGAAGTACACAGAATGGTAGATAGGAAGGTCCGTAGTGTCGCTGTGTACTGTGAAACCTCTGTTCATTGTCTTGTCAATCGGGATGTCTCCCCCACCTCCCCTTGCCCTGCTTCAGACTGTCTTCTCCGATTACCACAACTTCCCATTGCACATTTCCTCTTGAATGTTTGCCCCAGGGCGCTTTGAACAAAATCCACACAATAGTTCACAGTGATGCGACATTGTTGCACATACTTAGGGGGCGTGGTGGTCATCTAGGACCACACAAGGTCCACTCCAGGCACAACTAAATTCTGTGGAATGACCAAAGACTCAATTCTCAAAAGCAAATTCAGTACTCGTGAGTCATACACACCTCACCTGGTGTGCAGTGTAAAAATTGATTCTAGCACTGCGTCAATTGCGTATAACTCATGCACAGAAAACAATAAAAAATAATATTTTCATTAAATCAGAAAGGATCATTTTGTTCTCAAAGTTTTCCTTCTATGTTTGTAATAAAATACCCTGGTCTCAAAGAAAACATTTTTTTTTTCTAGCATAGCAATCAATATGTTAATCAATATTTGTCCGTCCCCCCCCCCCCCCCAGCTGGGGTGAGACCTTCGTAACATATGGGCACCCAGTGATACAGAACATCGGGGCTCTGACAGAAAGGAATATCCAATAATTATAGGATGAGCAATTAGCAGTGGCTAACCCCAGGTGGCTTTAGCAGACTTTATCTTCTGTAACCCAATTAAGGAGTAGCTATGCATACTCATACACTCTTCCCACACTCTTTGAATGCATCTTGTTTCTGTCTTACAATTCTCTTGGAAAAAAAGACAGTGTTTCTGTCAGGCTCAAGCTTCTGAGATGGTCACAGAAGGGGCCTGCTCTTCTCAGGTGGATCCAGGCAGCAGCCTCTGAATGGGCCCACTCCTCCTACTCAAATGGGACCCTTTGTTTGGCAGCCGTGCATGTCCTGTGACCAGATGAGGTGGGCCACTGGACCTACGTGGAACTAAGTCTGGACTTAGCAGGGTGAACAGCCAACTGCCCCATCTATGTCACTTCTCTGGGGGAGTCTCTTGCTCAGTACTTACTATGTTCCATGGCAATGATCCTGGGCCAGGGCACTTGTTAACACATCCAGGGCCTCTGCCCAACCTGTA
The DNA here is from genome assembly GCA_963574355.1 of Loris lydekkerianus. Classification (NCBI taxonomy): domain Eukaryota; kingdom Metazoa; phylum Chordata; class Mammalia; order Primates; family Lorisidae; genus Loris; species Loris lydekkerianus. The sequence goes on along the minus strand of CAUYPK010116711.1, from coordinate 14,497 downwards.
AAACACTTCTCCAGGGTTTAGCTGCAGCCTAGTAGAAACAACTTGGCCGGTAAAAGACGTTTTGCAAAGCAACTAGGGTAACAGTCATAGTTTATGCGCAGAGCTTGGGCTGCATTTCAAGCCTCATCCTCCCTTCCTGCTGCGACCCCGACCCCCATGGGCCAGGCCCCTTTGTGCAGTGCTCAAGCCGTACAACCACACAGAGCAGCCCCCTCAGGAGCGACGTCTTCCTCTCCGGCTTCCGACTGCCGAGCTCAGTGCTTGAGCATGACCTTGAGAAATTTACTTAACCTCTTTGTGTCTAATTTCCTCACCTATAATATAGTCATTCTAAGAAGGCATTACTTCATAGGAGTTTTATGAGAATTAAATGGCCAGGACATGTTGAACAAGGCCTCTGCGGTCAGGTTGTCTTGAGTCCAAATTCTGGCTCTGTCACTGAGTAAGGGGTGTGGCTTTGGGCAGGTTTCTACAGCCTTTGAACCTCAATTTTCTCAGCTAGGGATGATAATAATGTTTACCTCGTGATGTTATTGGCAAGATTAAATAAGATAATACCTTTGGAATACATATTTTAGAATCTGACACATATTAAGTGTTCAATCAAGTTTAGCTGTTATTACAGATTACTTTTATGTAAACCCCCTAGTGTAGTTTTTGATGTGTAATAAATGATCCAAAATGGCAACAATCATGTGATACATGAGTGGATGTGAAGCAGGGTGTTCAATCCTGAGAAAGCAGGTTTGTCTTTGGTAACGATCGTGCCCCCACTTTGTGGGGAATAGAGTAACTCTCAGGCTATTACCCCCGGGGCAGGTGGCCGTGGGGCCCATACTCGTCATTCTTAGTGCTCTGACTCTGAGCACAGCAATTTGCTCAGCACTGGGCAAGGGTCAGGTATGAACACTTGTCGTCATCTTTGAGCAATAACATGTGTGTCTGCTGGAGGAGAGAGGGTTACTTTCTCTGAATTGTGGGCAATAGTGTAGGGTATCAAGTTGTAGCACTTGTGGAGAGGGGTTGCCACTGCCCATCATCAAAGAAGAAGCAGAGCTGAGTGCTGTAGCAGAATAATAGAGCCTTAACATTACTGTTTTAATCCTGGATCCAGCCATACCTGAAGCTGTCCCTGCACTTGCACTTCCCAGCTGGATGATCCTACCACTTCCTTTTTGACTGAAGCTGCTTTGAATGAGGCTTTCATCATCTGCAGTGGAAAGGACCATCTTACTCAAGGTTCTATATAACTGGAAAGTCACTCAACTAAATGATAAATAGCAGTAACAATATTTATAAGAGTTGACAACATTGATTGAGGCTTACTAGAGGCCAGACACTGTTTTAAATGCTTTTTATGTACACGTATTAACTCATTTAGGCCTTAACAATTATTTGAGGCAGGTGTGTGACTCCTGTCTTATGGATGGGAAAACTGAGTTTCTCAAAGTTTTCTCAGCCAGTGAAGTCAGTGCCAGCTTACACACTCCTGGGAGCAACGATCATCCAAAGTGCTGACTTGACAAAGTTTTTCAAATGATGCTAACGTTGCTAAAATATTTTTGAACTGTTTTTTAAATAAATTATTACCAGAACCAGTTTGTTTTTTTTTTTTTTTTTTTTTTTAAGGGATTTTGGAGTTTATTTATTATTTATTTATTTATTTTTGCAGTTTTGGGCCGGGGCTTGATTTGAACTGGCCACCTCTGGCATAAGGGTCTGGTGCCCTACTCCTGTGAGCCACAGGAACTTCCCCAACCAGTTTGTTTTTGAAAGTAATTATCGCCATGCAAAATCATACTGGGTGTTTGGCCAGAAGGGCATTCCTGTGCTTGCTTGATTACTTTATTTACCACTGTGACCCTTGGTGATACTCAGCTGCTCACGCAAATCAGATATGCCCTTAAGAAACAAAGGTATGTGTTCCCTAATACCTCAGGTGACCCATGGAGGAATAAGGTGAAGGAGGCTCTGAAGGTGATTCTAAAAGGCAGACGCATTGTGCAACGTATGCTTTTGAGGAGGACATTTGGGCACATAAGTGACAGTATGCTATATTTAAAAAATCAATCAGATCACATGGCGCTCACACATTATTTTTCTTTTAAATATTTATCTAACAAAAGTAAGGTACTGTGGCACTTGCATTATGGGAATCCGGTAACTCCAGCTGGTGTCCTGAGGGTGACCTAATCTCTCCGTGACCCTGAGGAAAGCCATTTAAATAACTCCAGAAACACAAGGTCAAGAGTGACAACCAAGCCACCCATTGATGTGGCTTTTCCTTGGGTGAATGTTTTCAGGAGTCTAAGAAACTCTGAAAAAAAAGTTGAAGGAATAACTTCAACCTCAAACATCCCCAGAGAACAAATCTTAAAGAATTATTTTCTATATGGAGAGACTATGATTATAGTTATGTCACCAAGTTTTATGGAAATCATTTAAGACTAACAAGTTGAAAGGTGAGTACAATGGGAACCTAGCACATTTATTCAACACTGTTAGCATTTTGACATTTTGTTTCACTTGTATAGTGTGTGTGTATATACATGTATATGTATTTATATGTTGTTATATTTGAATTTAAGTTTCAGACATTGAGACATTTTATTCCTAAATAATTCAGCTAATAAGGAAAATTTTCAACATAACATGATACCATTATTACACTTTAAACAGATGGCAACTATTCCCTAATATCCTGTAATATCCAGTCCATACTCAAATTTCCCCCCAAATGTCCCTCATGTAACTTTTTTTTTTGAAACAGAGTCTCAAGCTTTCACCCTGGGTAGAGTGCCATGGTGTCATAGCTCACAGTAACCTCCAACTCCTGGGCTCAAGAGATCCTCTTGCCTCAGTTTTTCCATTTTTAGTAGAGATGGAGTCTCGATTTTGCTCAGGCTGGTCTCAAACTCGTGAGCTCAAGCAATCCACTCACCTCAGCCTCCCAGAGTGCTACGATTACAGGCATGAGTCACTGCGCCTGGCCCCTAATGTAACTTTTATAGGTACTTTTTTCTACCTTCCCTTAAAAAAAAAAAAAAAAAAATCAAGATGCAATCAAGACGTTGCAATTGATTATTAAGTCTATTATCTTGTATGTTTCAATAATAGGGTGTTAGAACAATTATCCAGCACTATCCTTTTGAGGAGACCAGGCCAGGTAGTCGTTTTTTTTAGAATGTTGCACATTCTGGATTTACCTGCTTGTTTTCTTACAGGGCCTTTCAGCTTGTTTCTTTCACCCAGGTATCTCCTGTCACCTGGAAGTTAAGTCCAGAGGTTTGACAAGATGGAGGTTAAACCTCCCAAAGGGATCCTGTATATTTCATATTTCATCCCACCCACAGTCACATGATGTCAAGCGTCTGACTATGACTGACATTGCATGTGATCACCAGATTAGATTAAAGTGGTGCCTGCCAGAACTTTCCATTGAAATGCTATTTTTTCCCCCTCCTTTGCAATTAGAAACCTGTAGGGAGATGATGTTGCCACGGTGCATACCCTTCCTTGTTTATAGTCATTTTTCACTGAGTGGGTTAATCTTAAGGTCAACAGTTTAATCCATCTTGCACGCTTAAGAGCAACTCAGCATAGCTCCGCAGAATTATTTCTAAAATATCTGCAACAGGGCAGAGCCTGTAGCTCAAAGGAGTAGCGTGCTGGCCCCATATGCCAGAGGTGGCGGGTTCAAACCCAGCCCTGGCCAAAACTGGAAAAAAAAAAAAAAAATCTGCAACAAATTTTTTGTATTTCTTATGAATCCTAGGTTATAAGGGTCCATTTGGCTCTTCTTCAAAAACAGCACGAACTTGCTCAATGCTGATAGAGCAGTTCTGCAAATATGTGTAAACATTTCCTGTCAGGGACAGCTGGAAACAGTCACCCTTGCTATGAAAGCCTCCTCTAGTTTTCAGCAGCACCCAGAGTTTTCAAAATGATCCTCAGAGTAGGTAGGATTCCAGGCTACCAGCTAAGCACACCATTCTGTCGTCCTGATATACGGGGGGTTTCAGCCCTGATTAAACAATAGAACCACCTGGGAAGTTTTAAAACTCCATCTTGGTCCTTCCCTAAACCATTTGGATGAGAAGCTCTGGGTGTTGAGCCCAGGTACGTCTGCTCTAAAAGTCTCCAGGGGATTCTATTGGGCAGCCCAGGTGGGAACCACTGAGGTTGAAGCTACTCCAAAAAGGAAAGTAGGGCGGCGCCTGTGGCTCAAAGGAGTAGGGTGCTGGCCCCATATGCCGGAGGTCGTGGGTTCAAACCCGGCCCAGGCCAAAAACTGCAAAAAAAAAAAAAAGGGGGAAAGTAATAGCAATGTCACCATTTGACACTTAGGCACTAAATTCTTCCTCCACAACGTTGGTTGCCCAACTTTGCTGCAAGTTAGAATCACCTGGGGAACTTTTGCAATTCCTGCTGGCCAGGTGGTGTCCCTTACCCACTAATGGGAACGTCTGGGCGTGGGAACCCAGCATCAGAACAGTACAGCTAACTTTTGGACATGCTGCTCTAGAGGTTGTTTTCTGAAGTGGCAGGTGTGGTTTGCTTGAAAGAACATGGACTCTGGAATCAGACGGTTCTGTGGCTGACTCCCTGTGTAATCTCCTAGCCCACCTGTCCTTATTACGAGAATAGGGATAATAATGTTAACGCACAGTTTTGTTTTCTGGACTGAAAGATAACGTATTTGGTAGCACACAATAGTCCCCATCTTACCCCCATACTGGTTTCTATTGCTGCAGTAACAAATTACCACAAAGGGAATGGCCTAGCAGGTTTATTCTTACAACGCTGGAGGCTAAGAACACACAGTTGGCTAAAATCAGCTTTCACAGGGCTGCTTTCCTTTCTGGAGGCTCTGGGGAGGTTCTGTGTTCTTGCCTCCTCCGGCTGCAGAGACCAGCTGCAGTCCGTGGTTCGAGTCTTTCTTCCAGCTTCAGAGCCAGCGTGACCAGTAGTGTTTCTCATCACTGACTCTTCTGCCTCTCTCTTCCACCTCTCTCTTCCACATCTGAGGACCTTTGCGATGACCTTGAGCCCATCCAGCTTAATCCAAGAGAATCTTCCTATTGTAAAATAACTGAACTGCAACCTAGGTTCCCTTTCCCACCTTCATTCCCTTTCACCATGTAAGGTGATGTATTCATGCAGTTCTGGGCATGCTTAGGAGGCTCTTATTTTGTCTGCCACATCCTCAATACAAATTGTAATTATATGTCAACTGATGTCCTATAAATACATAAGAATCTAATGTTTTATTATCATGATACCAATTGCATAATACCTATTGCCAGCCTCTTTTTAATATTTGTTTTACTAATGGATCCCATCTCTGCTGTCTGCTGAAGGGATAGGGTTGGGATCCTTGTTTGCTGCGTAAAATCCTCTGTAGAGTCACAGCTGATTGGACAAGGGGTGGCCACCTGACCCCAGGGAGCCAATGAATTGTCTTCTCAGGACCTCATTAGAAATTTTTTCTTAGGAACTCCAGATTAAAGGTGCAGATGACGGTAGTTGTTGCTGCTTTCTGGAGCTAAGAAGGATTGTAGGGCTAGAACTGGAATTGGCAACATGGCAATTCAGTGCCATGTGCGAGAATCTGAAGGGAGTGGAGGATGATCTGCAGAGAGGACTGGTATATTTACAGAGAGGAGCTAAGATGGAGAAATCTTCAGCCTCCAAAAGCAAGGTGCTTCTGGTTTTTAGAAAATATCTATTTCTATAGCATCGGCTATCTTTTGGAAAATACCATTTATAACAAGATATTAAAAACACAACTTCTGACTGCAAAGAGAATTAAAGAGATCAATTCTTAGTTCTGAAGGTTTTTAAGACGTCATGACGTCATGCTTTCCCTTATGTGGTAACAGGGAAAATGGAGAAAAAAAATAAAAAAATTATCTTGGGTGGGTTTGAGATGTTTGGGTGGGCTAAGTGGGCATGTTGACAACATGGCTTCTCCTTTGGCATGTTTAATTGTGATGTTTAACAGACATCCTTGCAGTTTAAGGTGACACTTTTAAAATAAATTCTCTCCAAATGATGACTTGAGCCCTGCCATTCAAATGGGAGAATCAGCAAAACCTGTAGGATCTTATTTGGAATTGACATTCTCTATTGTAATTTTGTTCCTGTTTATTTTTAAATTTTCTTTTTGTTTCACTGGAAAGGAAAGATGATGCTCAGTTTCAAACATTAAAAGTGTACAAGTTGCTTCATTACAATAAAACTGAATGTGTACACAAAGGAAAAAAAATTATCTTAAAATTTCATCATCCTTATGTTCCTGACCTTCATCTTTTACAAAAAAAAGGAAAGTTCTATAGGAAAGGTAAGTGCCTCAGTTAGAAATATTTTTTTGGCTAAAATTAGCAGCAAAACCAGTGAATGGAATCTGAACTCAAAGAGGATTTAATTTCACTGACCGAGAAGATTGGAGGTGACTCCGGTGTTTGTGTGAAGGTGCCATGATGTCATCAAGGATCCTGTCTTGACTGAGGACATTCTCAGCTTCTCAGGCTCCTTCTTTTTTTTTTTTGAGACTGAGTCTCACTATGTCACCCTCAGTAGAGTGCGGTAGCATCACAGCTCACAGCAACCTCCAACTCTTGGGCTTAAGTGATCTCTTGCCTCAGTCTCCCAAGTAGCTGGGACTACAGGTGCCCTCCACAACGCCTGGCTATTTCTTTTGCTGTAGTTGTTATTGTTGTTTGGCAGGCCCTGCCTGGGTTTGAACCCACCAGCCCCCGTGTATGTGGCCAGAGCCCTAACCATTGAGCCACAGGAGCCAAGCCCTCAGCCTCCTTCGTACCACCTGCTGGTCCCAAGATGGCCCTTGCAACAGTGGGTATGTGGGCTTCATACCAGCTTTCCAGGGTAGAATAAAGATGTGGGAGTGGTGCATAAGGATTTTTTATCCCTCTGAGCTCTGTCCTTTATCTTTGGCCAGCAGAGGCTCATGTGCCCACCCTAACCCAGCACTGTCACAGGGGAACGGGACAAGGCGAATGCTTTAGACCAAACACAGCTGATCATCTGTGGCAGTGATAGATGCCTCCCTCCCTGAGATGAACAATTTCCACTGATTGTTCTCTTGGCAGGAAAGAAGTGGATGACTGGTGGTTGAGTGGCCAACACGCTGCAACAAGCAAGATACGCAGCAGCTAAAAGGAGGAAAAAGAGGAAAAACAGGATTTAGGAAACCACAAACTTCTTGCTTGTGCAGAAAGGAGCTGTAACTATGCCCATTACAACAGCTCTGGCTGAAGCTGCTGGAACGACATCAGAAATACATTTCCCTGTGTTCTGAAGGCTCTGGGTTGAAGGTCTTGCCTGAGATTCACTCTCAGCGCTTTATCGTCACATACTGTTTGAAAAACTCCTCTGGGTGACAATGGGCAGGACCAGTTAAGGCCACTAGAAGTTCTAAGCCCTGACCAGGCTTTGGCATCACTCTTTCTGCCTCCCATCCTGTCCCAAGTAATTCAAAATAAAAGCATTGTTCAACCTCTCATTACCACGTTTCCTCCCTAACTATCACCTCCTTCAATATAGGTATATATTTAAATAACAGAATCATCTTTTTCAACTCCCTCTCTTTTTCTTTGGTCTTGTAACTTTGCTGGTGCCATAATGTATGTGCTTCCAACACCCAGCTCTGATTAATTTTGGCAGCTAAATCAACATGTGTAAAAGACATAAAATACTGTGCTCTATCTAGAGTATGGGTTGATGTTGTTACAGATCTCCAAACTCTTGTGAAATGAGATCACACAGTTTACGCAAAGCTACAACGTGGCAGCGAGAGCAGTGGGGAGAGGGGCAGGGTAAAACAGCTAATAATTTTTGAGCATCTTCCCCATGCCAGATGCAGCAAAGGCAATAAACACACACACGTGTTATGACACTTCATCCCAGAGCCAACCCCACAAGGGGGGAAATGGAAGCTCACAAGTTTGAAGAGACTTGAGCAAAATAAGTTGGTCAACAGCAAACCTTGCTCAGATCTGTCTCACTTAACTGGGCCATACTTTCCTTAAGAATATATAATTTATGGCTCAGCGCCTGTAGCTCAAGTGGGTAGGGCACCAGCCACATACACGGGATCTGGCGGGTTCAAATCCAGCCTGGGCCTGCCAAACAACAATGACAACTACAGCCAAAAAATAGCCAGGCATTGTGGCAGGTGCCTGTAGTCCCAGCAACTTGGGAGGCGGAGGCAAGAAAATAGCTTGAGCCCAAGAGTTGGAGGTTGCTGTGAGCTGTGATGCCACAGCGCTCTACCCAGCGTGACAGCTTGAGGCTCTGTATAAAAAAAAAAAAAAAAAAAGAAAAGAAAAGAAAGGAAAAAAATATATATATAAAATTTATTTTGGGGGGACAGATTTATAGGGCAAAATATTTGCTATATGGGTGGAAGCTTCAGCTGTTCATAAAAGGGACATCAAATCCACTTAAACTGGGTTGCTATTTATGTCCCTAGAGGCAAGTATGTCTACTTTTTTTTTTTTTTTTTTATAATTCTGTTGACTAATTACAGTTTTGAGGTCACAAAGGTAAAAAATGTTATTCCAGTCTGCAGAGAATGGTGGGCCAGTAGAGAAACAAAAACACACGGAAATGATTAATATCTAACCTGGTAACTGCTGCAGCAGTCACATAATCCCAGTAGAGTTACAGTATGAAAGGAGGGAATCGGAGGAATATTCACGGAGGACATATACAGAGGGTGCCAAGAACTGTAAGCACATTTTAAGCAAGGAAAACACTGGCTCGGTGCCCATAGCACAGTGGTTACGGCGCCAGCCACATAACAACAAGGCTGGGGGCTCGAACCTGGCCAGGGCCAACTGCAACAACAACAAAAAAATAATAGCCGGGCATTGTGGTGGGCGCCTGTAGTCCCAGCTACTTGGGAGGCTGAGGCAAGAGAATTGCTTAAACCCAGGAGTTGGAGGTTGCTGTGAGCTGTGGTGCCACAGCACTCTACCCAGGGTGACATTGTGAGACTCTGTCTCAAAAAAAAAAAAAAAAAAGGAAAATACTGTATTAAAATTGTGATACTTGCAAAAAAATTATGACACTCTGTATGTACTGGTAACAAGACAAATACAAGTCATGTTTGAGCACCTCTTGTGATTGCAGAAGTCAAAAGTGGCTGAAGTATTACACATTTAACACAGTGTTTTCCTTTCTTAAAATGTGTGCGTGTATTTTTGGCACCCTCTGTAGACACCGGCTTAAGGACTAGTAGAATTTTGCCAAACAAATAGTCTGTGTGAGAGTGTTCCAGGCAGAGAGGACATGCTTGCAAAGGCAGGGAGTTTTAAGAGAGCTCTGGGAATTGCAAGTGGTTCAGAATTGCTGTCTTCTGAAATTTAAAAGTGAGTGGCAGGAAATGAATCCCTATGGAAAAATCAGTGCCAGATGTTCGCAAATGATGTTTAGCTTTTATCTTTTTTAGTATAAAGATAATAATTCTATAGCAATGTGATGGCTACCAGATAAGAGCTGATATAAAGAGGCCATCCATCAATTTATGTTTTAAATATTCATGTCTCCAAAAAGTTGGAGACGCCCTGACTGTCCACCAGTAGAGGACTGCAAAGACATTTTGAATACACATAACTGAAAAACGACACAGCTATTTGGAAGGAACGATGCAGATCAATAGCATCCTAGGTCAGCTTCTCTATTAACAAAGCTAACAGTTCATGGGGCAGGTGCAAGGCCGGGGTGATGAGGGTGAGGCAAGAGGAAAGTGAGTCAAGAGGAATTGCAAGGCAACATGTCACCAGGCAGCCTAGATCAGCACATTGTCAAGAGTCAACAGTGTTGCACTCAGCAGAAGGGTTACAAGTGTCCCTGAAGCATCTCGGCTAGTCCCTGGAAGAGAGAAAGGAGGCAAAGCTTAACTACTTGACTCCTGTCTCCTGCTCCCAGCCGGTTGAGATTCACACTTCTCAGCTACACCATCTGGCCCACAGGAAGCTGGGACCTATGCCTCGCAGGGTGCTGTATTACCTAGACCAAAAGCAGAAAAGTATGTATAATATTCTAACAATGGATAAAGTAAAGAATATACATTTACGTATGCTTATTTCTGCATGGAATACCTCTGGAAGGAGACACAATAAATCAATAACAGTATTTGTCTTTGGAAGAGACAATTGTATGGTTAGGGTCTTACTGGGTGAGAGGAAAATTCATTTTTATTTATTTTTGTTGTTCTTGCAGATTCTCTTTTTTTTTTTTTTTTTGCAGTTTTTGGCTGGAGCTGGGTTTGAACCCGCCACTTCCGGCATATGGGGCTGGTGCCCTACCCCTTTGAGCCACAGGTGCCGTCCATATAGAGATTCATTTTTTAATATATGCCTTTTTTTTGTAGATTTCAATTTTGGTACAAAATATGGCTATTATCGGCCCAGCACCGTGGCTCATTCCTAGAATCCTAGCACTCTAGGAGCCTGAGGCAGCTGGATTGCTTCAGCTAAGGAGTTTTAGTCAGCCTGAGCAAGAGTGAGACCCCATCTCTACTAAAATGGAAAAAAATTAGCTGGGCATCAAGCGCCTGTAGTCCCAGCTACCTAGGAAGCTGAGGCATGAGGATCGCTTGAGCCCAAGAGTTTGAGGTTGCTGGGAGCTGTGATGATTTCACAGCTCTCAATTCCAGAGCAACAGAGTGACACTGTCTCAATCAATCTCTTGCTATTAGCTATTAATGTAAAAACTTACATTATACTATATCTTTATTTGTGCTACTGTAACAAAATACCACAGACTGGGTAATTTACAAACAATAGAAACTTATTTCTCATGGTTCTGGAGGGTACAAAGTCCAAGATCAAGGTGCTGGCAAGCTCTGTGTCTGGCAAGGGCAGCTGTCTGCTTCCAAGGAGGCAGCTTGTTGCTGCGTCCTTCAAAGGAGGCCAACTCTGTGTCCTCACACGGTGGAAGGGATGGAAGGAAACGAATCCATTTACTCAGCAGCTTTTTGTAAGGGCCCTAAACCCACCGTGAGGACTCCACCATCACCACTTCAACACCTTCTTCAAGGCTTACATTTTATATTATATCACATTGGTGGTTAGGTTCTAGCATGTGAATGCAGAGGCATTCAGACTGAAAAACACATTTTTAATGTTAGGAAAAGCATACTGGCAGTATTAAAGAGGCTTTTGAAGGAAATCGCAAAACTCAACCCATGCATATGAACATCAGGATACTGGGGTGGATATGGTGGCCCCAGTCCCTGCCCTGAGAGTTTACGATTCAACCAGGGACAATTAGACAAGTGTGAAGGTGAGTGACCACATGTGCTGCAGAACCCTGACCAAGTCAACACCGCAAATCTCTGCTGTGAGCACAAAGTCCCTAGTGCTGAAGAACTTAAGATTTATTATTTTTTTTTGAGACAGAGTCTTGCTCTGTCCTCCAGCTAGAATGCAATGGTGTCAGCATAGCTCACTGCAACCTCTAACTCCTGGAATTATTGATTATAGAAACAACACTCATCAAATTCAAATGGGTGAGACGAGAGAGGAGGGGATGGGTAAATTCACACATAATGGATATAATGCACGTGTCCGGGTGATGGGCACACTGATAACTTTGACTCAAACAGTACAAAAGCAATCTATGTGACCAAATTGTTTGTACCCCCATAATATTCTGAAATTACAAAACAAAACAAAAAGAACTCCTCATCTCACCTGATCCTCCTGCCTCAGCCTCCTGAGTAGCTGAAACTACAGGCACACACTACCACACCTGGCTTACTTTTCTGATTTTTCTATTTTTTGTACAGACAGGATCTTGCTCAGGCTGATCTCGAACTCCTGATCTCAAGTGATCCTTCCATCTTACAAGGTGCTAGGATTACAGGAGTGGGCCATGGTGCCTAGTCTTAAGATTTTTTTATTGATGCCTAATATCTGTAAATATTTATGGGGTACCTGTAGTATTTTGATATATACAGAGAATGTGTAATGATAAAGTCAAGATAAGGCATTTATTTAATTGCATTTATTTAGGACAGGGTGTCACTCTGTTGCCCAGGCTAGAATGCAGTGGTGTTAGCCTAGCTCACAGCAACCTCAGACTCCTGGACTCATGAGATCCTCCTGCCTCAGCCTCCTGAGTATCTGGGACTACAGGTGCCCACCACCATGCCTGCCTAATTTTTCTATTTTTAGTAGAGATGGGGTCTTGCTGTTGTTCAGCCTGGTCTCGAACCCCTGGGCTCAAGTGATCCTGTTGCTTCAGCCTCCCAGAGTGCTAGTGAAGCACCGTGCCCTGCCCAAGGTATTTAGAATATCCATCACGTTGAACATTTATCCTGTCTTTATGTTGAGAACATGTCAAACCTACCTATTTTGCAATATAAAACATACTGCTGTTGACTCTACTCATCCGACTGTGCTATTGAATACCACAACTTGTTTTTTTATCCAGCTGTGTGTTGGATCCATTAACCTACCTCTTCTCTCCCTCCTTCCCTCCCTCCACACCTGTCTCAGCCTCTGGTCAATATCATTCTATGAAGAAGGTACTGGCAACACACCTGCAGAGCAGGCCTCAGTTTCTCATTTTTAAGTTGTTGAAGTTGAGTTAATATAGGGGCCAGAAAACTTTTTCTGTAAAAGGCAGGGTTTTCAGGCCAGAGTGTCTTCACAACTACTCAGCTCTGCTGTTACAACACAAAAGCAGCCACAGACCACACATAAACAAGTAAGTGTGGCTGTTTTCCAATACAACTTCACTGGAAGTTTTGGAATTCTATTGGAAGTACCCATAGAATTTTGAATTCCACCTAACATTTATGTGTCATAAAATATTATTCTTCTTTTGATTATTTTTCAACCCTTAAAGATGTATAATCCAGCTGGTCGTGGTGGCTCACGCCTGTGATCCTACCACTGTGGGAGGCCAAGGTGGGTGGATTATCTGAGTTCACAGGTTCGAGACCAGCCTGAGCAAGAGTGAGACCCCAATTCTAAAAATAGCCAGGTGTTGTGGTGGGCGCCTGTAGTCCCAGCTACTCTGGAGGCTGTGGCAAGAGAAGTGCTTGAGCCTAAGAGTTTGAGGTTGCTGTGAGCTGTGATGTCAGCGCACTCTACTGAGGGCAACACAGTGAGACTGTCTCAAAAAAAAAAAAAACTAAAGTAAAATCCATCCTTATCTTGCAGGGTGCACAGAAACAGGCAGTTATCCCTCTTTGAGCTGCAGGCTATCGTGTGCTCACCCCTTAGTTAGAATATGGCTCCCATGTTAAAATTCTAACTGTCTTGGGCAGCACTCGTGGCTCAGTGAGTAGGGCACCAGCCCCATATACTGAAGGTGGCAGGTTCGAACCCAGCCCTGGCCAAACTGCAACAATAACAACAACAACAAAAATTCCAACTGTCTTCACATAAAACCTCAGCACCCCTCACTTGTCCAACTAATAGTTGACACTGTCATCTTGCCCCAGTAGCCTTCTAAAGTTTTACAGTTCTGTTGCTTGATTTGCATTTCTTTCTTTTTCTTTTTCTTTTCTTTTTTTTTTTTTTGGCCGGGGCTGGGCTTGAACCCGCCACCTCTGGCATATGGGGCCAGCGCCCCACCTCTTTGAGCCACAGGTGCCACCCTTGATTTGCGTTTCATTTCAGTCTACCCCTGTGTTTGTCCTCCCTGCCTCTGTCACACTTGAGCTTGTTGCCTGAGATGCGTGCTGCTTTGCGATGGACTCCTGGACTGCTATGAAGGTCACACAGGAAGATTTAATTCCAATGCGATTGCCTGTTAATTCATTTCTGGATGTTAAAACCACTTTTATGAGCTCCACACAATATGCCATATGGAATATCATTATCTGCTCCCTAGAGCTTCTGTTGCTGCCATCTGTCTGTGACTTCCTGTGAGGTTTCTTTGGCAGTGGGGGAGTCATCTATCAGAAATGCTTCTAGAAAGCAAGTTTTGAAAACGCAATCCCAAACAACATCTGTCTCTGAAGTCAGATGTGTATTTTGAAGGTTTACAAATTTCAAGTACATTCATAATGAGTCCTACAAGAGTGTAATTTCCATCTGGGTAATACCTGGTATTAGCACTGTCTACACTGCAAATCTCTCCACCAGCAAATCTTTAAATTTCCCATTTTGAGGACTCTGACGTGTTAGTCAGAACCTTGGCATTCTGCCTAAAATAGTCCTGTGTTCTCAAACACCCAGAATTTTCTATCTTTAATAAAATATTCATTACAAAATTTACAAAGAGGTGGCCAACGCATAGAGGATATTTTGTAAATATTTTATAAATTTTTATTACAAAATGTTATGGTTTTTACTGTTTGGTGTTGAATGTTTTTTTTTTTAATATATATTCTAGGCCCAGATTGCCCCAGTGGTAGCATCATGCTAAACTACAGTACACTGTGGTACCCAGGATATTGACATTGAGATAATCAAAGTACAAAACAGCTCTATCACCATAAGGATTGTTCCCA